>OOFJ01105137.1:0-17867 GCA_900323375.1 Benthosema glaciale
AAAAATATGAATTTCTATCGTACATCATCGATACAATAAAATTGAGTCGACACGCTTTTTTTTTACGGGTAAATGTAGCATAAGTGCAATATGACACGAGTCCCGCGGTCGCGCTCCCAAACTAGTGTAACATGAGGGCAGACGGACTGACGGAGAACGAAACCTAGAGCTGTCTCGCTCATATTATAATATGAGATCCGGTTTAGACCGGATACGGAAACAGTAGTTATAGTGTGTGCGAATTACCACCGGATACAGTAGGCGGGCTACGACGTGAATTAGACACAGGCCCTGGTTGTGTGTGCGGAGTGTACCAAACGCACGCAAGCGTTTGACGGCTGGCTTGACAGAGTGAATACACTATGTCAAGCGAGCCGTCAACTCAGCCAAGGAGCCAATGAGCGGGCTGTAAACCCGGGACAAATGACAGCCTGACCAATCACCCAAGCGTTTGACGGCTTGCTTGACAGAGAGAATACACTATGTCAAGCGAGCCGTCAACTCAGCCAAGGAGCCAATGAGCGGGCTGTAAACCCGGGACAAATGACAGCCTGACCAATCACCCAAGCGTTTGACGGCTTGCTTGACAGAGAGAATACACTATGTCAAGCGAGCCGTCAACTCAGCCAAGGAGCCAATGAGCGGGCTGTAAACCCGGGACAAATGACAGCCTGACCAATGAGCGGGCTGTAAAAAGCAAAGTCAAAAGACGACTTGTTAGCTGGGTCTTCAACCCAGCAAAAAAAAGCAGAGTTTGTAAATCTGGCATTTATTTATTTTTAAATCTTGTTAATGTGTACAAATCTTTTAATATATACGTTTTTAATTTTAAAGGTATATTCAGTGATTTCACTTAATTCAAATATCACTTTTTTTTATATAATCCTCCCTACTATATAGAGTGTGCTGACCATATAAGGAGTGAGCCCCTGGGGTAAAAAAAAGTTTCGGTTTTGGTGGTGGGTGACAAAGCCTTCCTCCAATCAGGATCGAGCAGGGTGGCCTGTTTCGTGTCCGCCTACTGTAGAGCGTGCATATCTTGTTACCGGGGTGGGCTGTTTTTTTCAAAAATCAATCAAATCACTGAATGCAATCTGATATAATCATCTGATATAGCAACATGTGTTTTTTTTTCTTTTCAGAAAAAACTTAATGGTCTTATGGGTCCACCTGTGTTATACACAAGCCTGATCTCAGTAAATAGAAATCTAATAAAATAAACTATAATGGAAGTATTTCGGGCATGCAATTATGGACAAGATGTGGCACGTTGTGAGCTTGTGGATGTGTTATTTAACATGTCTCTGAAGTATAAAATAGGGCTTGAGTTGAGTGGTTAAGAATGTTAATGTTTAGAGAAAAACATGACAACATGGAGATGTGAATATCATGTCACATTGTTGTCAGTTTGTCACCCATGCTGTATCCAAGGCCTGACCACTGCAGCTCTGTTATTCTGTCTCTATCCATTATTTATTTATTCAAACAAGTCAGTGATGCTCTTAGTGTTGTTGTTGACAGCCGGCTGGGGAATAGTCCTCTTTTCTAATTCACGTAATGGTTCTACATAGAGATCCAGAAGAACTAAAAGACATGTCATTTTAAAAATCAGCCAAAATCAGTGAAATCAGCCATATGAGTCGACGCCATCAAGGCCTGCCAAAATAAAATAAAAGACGACTAATATATGAGTAAAAGACTCAAAATGTAGAACATACTGTGTGCACAACAGTTATGGCAGGATAGGAATGTGATAATATGTGTGACGAAGAGAAGCTAGCAGGCAGGATGGTTGCTTTATTGAGGAAGTGGACCCTTGTGTTACTGTTCATGTACTGACTAAGCTCTCTTTGTCTTGAGAAGGTCTTTATAACCACTATCCAATGCATTTATCAAATTAATTAACTAAGTCGGGACTCTGGTTAACTGTTAAGTCTTTCCACCGGCAAAAACGCTTTCAAAATAAACTCTCTCTCACCAGTCCAGTACTTGCTAGTTCACATGTGCGTCTGTGGATGCAGTAGAACTAGTAGTAGAGTAAGTAGACAGACACAGATACATCATGTCCTTGTGGGCCCAGGTCAAATGTTTGTTGTTAGAATGAACACACGTCTCCCAACTCCTATCCTATTAGAATTTATGTGAAGGAAACCTCAGTCAGTCAGTCAGTTAGTTCTGCATGCCTCTCCTCTGTGCGTTTGAGCAATTGATCTGAACTTGCACAGTACTTGATTGACCATTAGCTAAACGTCAAGGCGTGTCCTGGGTTGGCTGGCCTCACATAGTGTCAGTTTGCTCGCAGCGCCCTGCCAGCCTTATCCTTCTCTCTCTGCCTGACCTTGTCTGTGATGTGACCCGTGGGTTACTTAGTTGGTAGGTCCTTGTAGTGCAGAGGAGTAAATTTCTGATGTGGTCCACCCATGTGGTAAATGGTGCATTTATATAGCACCTTTTATCCAAGGTGCTTTACATAGATTGTGCATTACATTCACACACACAATGACAGGGGAAACCATGCAAGGCACCAACCTGCATATCAGGAGCAATTAGGGGTTCAGTGTCTTTCTTGCTCATGGACACTTCAACACTAACTCTGGGAGAGCTGTGACACCAAGTGCCATTTGTTACATTCCAATAAATTATCTGGAAGTGTATTTATAACTGTTTCTGTGATCACGCCAGAGGGCGCTTTCTAATATGATAAAATAAAATATCCAGTTGATATCCAGAATTATAGGCAGCCACCACGCCAAGAGGTTGCAGCTGCTTATAAACAATGTTACTATATAAAATAACCGTAATGTTATTATACGATTCATAAGGGTGGTTAAATAAGTTAGCCTGTCTTTTGAGAGGTTAGTTGAGAAATCAGATAACCGACCAAAACACACTTACTGGGGTTATGAGGGAGTACCACAAAGAAACAAGGCATGCAATTGCATTTCCTGCCTTAACTGCTGTATCCAACCAGTACCCACATCACATGCATGCACATGTCATTTACCTTCTCTATTGGGAAATGTATGTACCAGTAAATGACAAAAAACATAATTCATTACATTTTGTATAAGTTGTATACAGCAATAATAATGTGTGGATGGGCGAACACAAAATCCTAAGTGAACACATGGACCTACTTTTCTCGTGCCACACTGACATGATAGTAGACAACATAACATATTTACATGTGTTAACAGTTTAGACCTAAGGCCGATTCTAAAACCTAAGCTGTTTTCTGAAATTACAAAAAAGTGATGTTGCCATATATACTGTACATAACAGCTACCCCAAACCCAAAAGCGGTTCCGGTCTTGAAAAGTAAAACCCCCAAAAGGGGGTCCCGTCTCTATCTCTAAATGGTCTTGGTCTAACAATGCAACATTCCTGACAATGTCCATACGATGCAAAAGGACATGATTGCAGAACATGCACTGAAGATGTTGGGACTAACCTCTGACAGTACTCTGAGAGCAGGACAGTGTCATTGTGTAACTGTAGTGCGTATACCCTAGGATGGCAGAGCACATAAGATTCTTTTCTCCAGAAACACTCATCCATGCCTTCATCACATCCAGACTACTAATAGCCTCCTGTATGGCTGACTGTATTCAAAATACTCACATCACAACATACAATGCCCTCAAGAATCAGCCCTCTCTGATCTCATCAGATGTCATGTCCTCCCCACCCGCTCCCTCAGGTCAAGCACTGCCAACCAACTGTAACCCCACAAGTCCAACAAGCGAACCTGTGAATAATATTTATTATTATTATTATTATTACCTATTTGAGTTCAGAAGAGTACTGTTCCTTTTAGACCGACACATGTGTAGCTACTCTTTAATCAAATTAGTATGCAGTCAGAATAAGCCTAAAGACACCATGAGTTGCTTTAATTCATTAAAAAATGTGTCTTTTATTTTGAATAGCAGCCGAATCAGCAGCTACGGTAATCAAATGTATTTTTGAATTAATTATCTTTTTTGTTAAGTCTAAAATACTTTTTTGAGGTGATAGCTAAATAAGGGTCATAATCCAATTAATCGTTTAAATAATCAGCCGATGAATTGAAAATAATCGTTAGTTGCAGCCCTACTAGCATACGCATGCATGCAGCACATACAGTACAGTACATCATCAGGCATGCAGGGCATCAAGCCTAACCTGTTGTGGTGGTCAGAGGGCCCCCTAGAGACACGTCTGCATTCAAATGTATCGACAAAAAGCAGCAGCAGTCTCATCTCATTTCATATATAGTAACTGCTCGCTCACAACGCTCTCCCCCCGTATCCCGTTTCCCTGTATGTCCGTGGGAAGTGAAAATCCAAAAGTCAGACAGTCAGTCAACTTCCTCCTCCGGCGGCCACAGTCAGTCAGTGGCTTCTTGTCTACTGATCTGGGCCTTGCCTAGTGCTGCTGGGTCGAGTAGTGTACTACCCTGTCCCTGTTTTACCCCCATTCAGGAAAAATAGAAGATCTACAAGGTCATAGCGCTGCACAGAGTGCTGCACTATGAGCTTGTACATCTGTTATTTTTGTGGTGCAAATCTTTTAATATATATATTCATTCAGCAAACGTTTTTAACTCAAATCTTCGCTTCTGGCTGGGGGGGTACCTGGAACAACATATTTTCAGATGGGGATCTGGGGGTGGCCAATTACATATAATTCTGGGGCTCTTTGACAAGAAATAGTTTGAGAACACTGACATAATAAACATAGGGTTTTCAGAAAACTGTCATGAGACATTTGTAGAATCGGCCTCAGGTCTAAATGGGTTCAAATGTAACTTAGTTGAGTGAGTGACAGACATGTCCCATCTGTCTGATGTGGCACTAAAAGGTGTGTGTGTGTGTGGGGGGCGGGGGGGCTGTCTTTAGTCTGAATAGTATAGCAATAACAAAGGCCTTCTTCTCTAGCGTCAGTTCGATTGTGATGACAAAGGCACCGGTCCCAGAAAGTATGTCACTCACTATGACATAGATGAAGAAATATTTTCACAATCTACTCTAGTCTACTACAGCCTCTGAGAGAGAGAGACTCAAACAGTCATTGTTAATATGCTAGCCAAAAAATATACATGTTGCATGTACAGCAATGAAACAAATTATCCACCGATCAAGATTAAACAACATCATCATAACTCAGTCTAAGAGTGTATGAAAATTAGGTATGGTGGTGGATTCTTTCTAGCACTGACTGATCTTTAGCCTGGCTGTGACGTTCCTTCAATAAAAAACAATGTTAATATAAGTATTATCTATATAGACAGACCAACAATTATGACATGCTTTTTTTCTTCCTTGCTCCATATCCAAGATGACACAATTACAATGATGTATTACAGATGGCAGCACAACAACACTAAAGAGTGTAGATAATACTATGGAAAATGTGGGGGCGGGATACCTTGACTTTACACATGTGAGGACAACAACACTGTCTGCCAACATGACAGAGAGAGAGAGAGAGAGAGAGAGAGAGAGAGAGAGAGAGAGAGGCAGAATCATCACGTCCAGGCAGAATCAGAAAGGCCACTACAACAGATGGGGTGGTGGTTTAATAACCAAATCTGGCTTCCCTTTACCCCTGGTGCAAGGGCAATCCCCCCCACCCCCCTCACGGCCTCACCACAACATGGACAGAAAACAAAGACAGCACATCAGAACAAGTTAACATGGAAAGTCAACATATTAACCACTAAGCTAAAGGGATATCACGGCCATCAGGCTGAGGTTGTGACGTGTGACTCTTGTGAGCCACTCTGCTACACTCACCCCCCCTTTTGACCTCCTCTCAAGGGGAAACCCGATACGTATAACGGGCTCACGCCTCAGGGCACCCTTGTAACGGCCGGGAATCGTACCCGGGTCTCCCGCTCATGTGGAAAGCCAACATCTTAAGCACTGATCCAAATGGATATCCCTGTGATTCGGGGGAGATATTAGACTTTTAAGGCACCAGGCTGAGGTTGTGTGAGCCACTTTGCTACACCAACAGAAGGACTATTCATAAATGGTAAATGGTGAATTTATATAGCGCCTTTATCCAAGGCGCTTTACATAGATTGTGCATCATCACATTCAACCATTCACACACCGATGGCAGAGGAAACCAACCTGCATATCAGGATCAATTAGGGGTTCAGTGTCTTGCTCAAGGACACTCTGGGGGAGCCCCGGTCCGAACTGGGAACCTTGAGGTTCCCCATCCGGCCACTCTACCCCTGAGCCACCGCCACCCCATAAGCCCACAGTACAACAAAGTACAGAACAACAGGGGCAACCCTGATCATCATGGCAAGGCTAGGTAGGTAACTACACAACCGAAACCTCTGACCACCAAAGTGTAACTTTGCTTCAAGAGAGGCAGGAGGGTTAGAGCTACTACCGCACAGACAGAGTCCACAACCATCTGCTGTATTCCAGCTTTCCTACATCCTCTCTCCAGCTCAGGGTGTAGTCTAGTCTATTACAGGACTGCCTGCCAGCGGGGATGACGTGAACTACCCGTGCGCTCATCTTTGGCTGCATGGCATTGACCATTTAGCCCTAGAGCACACAACACAGCACTCCACAGAGAGGATGGGACAGGCAGAATAAAGCAGACATTCAAGAGAACACAAGACATTATGAACAGCCTCTCCCTTTCTCCATTATATTCCTGTCTATTCCTCAGTTATGTAACTGACTGACTGTTGTTGTGTTTATGCACCATAACAACCAAAAACAGAACTGGACTCACTGGAGGGCCTCGCTCTGTGTGTTCTGAATTGAGCATCTTCTTGGTGCCACAATCCAGTTAATGTATGCATTTATAATAGACATGCAGTCAGGCACACAGCCAACTATGATGCTTTAGATTCATTTCGGTCCATTAGATTTTTGGTGCTTCCCTTGCCTGGTGCATAATTATCTTCCAAGATATCCATCTAACTTGATCCCAGGAATGGAATGGACTGGGCTGACTGACTGACTCCACACCCACTGTATTGAATGCATCATAGATCTGCTAAATCAATCAGTTATACAGCTGGGAGAAAAATGGGTGTATGTGGCGGAATGATTCATTCATTCATCTGTAGATTGACCGACTCAGACATAACCGGTGGCTGAAAAGATCACTCGATAAAAAACACAATATATAGTGGATTTTCTGTGCCTGCTAAGCCTGCTATAGGTTGTGTACACCACTACAGTAACAATTCAGGACACCCCACTGTGTGTCAGCCTAGGTAACCACACATGTATGTCAGTCATATTGTAAAATCTAACATTTGTTTTACTCTATTGCACTGCAGCAAGTGACTTGTGGTGGAGGCAGTCAGTCCATCATTGATAAGGCTATACCACCCATAACTATATGGCTATATACCTACCTACCAGTACCACCCAGTTATAAAGCAAACTGGCGTTTGAACTGACAGCCTATTGCTCAAAGAAGCTGGGTTGGATAAAAATGCTAAAGGGAGTAGGGACGCCCTAAAATTATCATATTAAACAGTTTACTGATGTTGCGAAGCCGGCATTATTTGCTCCTGCTAATCTCCTGCTAGCAATAAAGCTCCAATCCTCCAACTGGATATACTTTCCCCACATTTCAACTGTTTATCGTATGTTTATTATATGTTGACACTTGCTCTGGCAAGCAATGTAAACGTATGTTTTCTCATGCCAATAATAAAGCTCCTTTGAATTATTGGATTGAATTGAAATGAAATTGCAACAAGCTGCCCCGTTAGCTTGGTGGTTAGCCACCCAGGCTAGCTATAACCCGCCCTCAGTCCACAGGGTGGTCCGTTAACATCCAGGGCTTTTCTTTGGAGCTAAAGGGGTTTCCATCTATCCATCAGACAGCTAATAATGCTAATGTAGCCGCTAATGCTATAGCCAGCCCAACAGACTGAAGTCAGTCAGACAGTCAACGACAACGGTTGCTGTGTTCACCAACCAACGGTCAACAAAGATCCTCTAACAACTTAACACAACACACAGTCACACACACACACACACACACACAATAAACTTACCATCACTGCGCTTTATTTCCACATAAGTACCGACGACAATCTTCCCAAAACCGCACGCCATTCTACATTACTTTAATAAATAGAGTTTTTAAAAGACTGCAGTGTTTTTATTATAATAAACGTGTGTATGTATACTTGTTGTGTGTGCGGCAGTCTTTCTGCTTTAGTCGCAGAGGAAGAAGATGCAGACTGAGGTACAGTGTTGCCACATTGTGAGAGAGAAACAAGCAACCAGGTCCATGAGAACAAGCCAAAAAGGAGCCTGACCAGAGCCTTGTAATTCATTTGAAAATAGCAGTCTTAAAGGTATATTCAGTGATTTCACTTAATTCAAATATCACTTATTTTTCATTTTATTGTGATAATCCTCCCTACTATAGTGTGTTCATTAGTTCCTCCCAGAGCCGTTGAAAACAGAGTTCCGACATCTCCGTTCACTCCCATGGTAAGGTTTAATGGCGGCTGACAACTTCCGGTTGTCACCGCAGGGGTCAAAGAACCCTAGTTTCAGTTTTGGTTGGGGGCAAGGATAATCTAGCAAGGATAGGACGCGAAGCAGGAAGTCCGGTGGACGGTGGAGTCCATGGGAGGAAACGGACATGCGCAATGTGCATGTACAACCCAAGAGACCAATAGCATCTTTGGTACAACGTCCTGATCTCCAGTGCGCATGTCCGTTTCCTCCCATGGACTCCACCGTCCACCGGACTTCCTGCCTCGCGTTCTATCCTTGCTAGATTATCCTTGGTTGGGGGTAAGACAAAGCCTTCATCCAATCAGGATAGAGGAGGCCTTCCTCCAATCAGGATCGAGCGGGGCGAGCCTTGGTCAAGGATAGTAGAGCAAGGATAGGAAGCGAAGACCATATGGTGGAGTCCTGGGAGTAAACAGACATGCGCAATGGAGACCAGGACGTTGTACCAAAGATGCTATCTTGGGTTGTACATGCACATTGCGCATGTCCGTTTCCTCCCATGGACTCCACCGTGCGGGTCTCTTCCGGCTTCGCTTCCTATCCTTTCTGAATTATCCTTGGCCTTGGTGCGTGTGCTGTTGGCCTGTTGCGTGTCCCCCCACTGGAGAGTGTGTGCATGCTCACTCATATCTTGTTACCGGGGTGGACCGGGCTTTTTTCAAAATCACCCAAATCACTGAATGCTCCTTTAAATTAGAATTCAAATGACGGTAAAATACACAGACCCGGCCGGTCGGTCGGGCGTTCCACATTTTGGTGGCATAGGAGCGAAATTAATTTAGTCCCTCGTTTGTGCCGAATCTGGGTTGCACATGGTTTGTTGTGGTCCATGAAAACAAACCCAAAAGGAGCCTGAATAGCAGATCTGCTTGTAGACCTGCTATTTACAAAACAATCATGGGGGGGATTGTATTTACAAAACAATCAAATATGTTCTTGTCACAACATATTTCTAGAGGTAGGGTCCTTAGGGCTTATTCAGAGTTTGATCACCGCGACCACCGAAACGGTGGTGAGTAAAAACAGAGCGCAGGGCTGGAAACAGCGTTGTGGTGCGGTGGTGGAGGTGATGTGACGTCATGTTGTAGTTTTCAGTGGTCATTAAAAATCAAACTATGAATGAGCCTTAAGTTGGACAAATACATTAATCTGGCAGTCCTTGACATGAAAATAGTGTGAGAATCACTGGTTTAAAAACAAATGGGAAACAAGCCCAAATAATCGACTACACTTTAGAAACAAGCCCCCAAAAATGCAAACCGCAAATACCAATATAAGTAACTTGACAGAATAAACATCCCAAAGACGCTTATAAGCAGACATGGCAACACTGCTGAGTTGTTGCGTTCAAAATATCTGCGTCAAGTTGACCGGAGTAAACTCATAACTTCCGGTTTCAAAATAAAAGCCAACGAATCAGAATATTGTCACATCACAGCTTTACGAAATAAAACATTTTATAATCAGTCTGACTGAATAATTTATTAGCACGCTTATGAACAGTACAGGTACAGTCAAAGGTTATCCTACATTGTTATTAAACATGTTTTCATTTTGGTCTTTTTCACATACAATTATACAACTATACAAAGCCTATTGGAATAAATAAGCTCAGTAGAAGCATATATTTACAGAGAAATGTAGGGGAGGGTGCAGAGAATTGTACTCAGAGATCATCAATGTGTCTGTGGTAAAGACTTGGCCTTGTCTGTGGCAAATTGTACAAGTTTAAAGTTTTTCACACCATTATTACTCTGCTTGACAACATACAAAGTGTTCAGGAGAGCCAATTACTGAATATCCAGGTTGCATTCAGCTGAATACAAAAATAATAATAGGTGGGGGAAACAAACAAATACAATAGTATGCAAACAGTAGGCTAAATTATCATCATCTATTCCGAGGCAGGGGGATGTAGGAAAAGGTCACGAATTTTGGGGTCATCCATCCAATTCACTTTACAAGCAATAAGGATTCCCTGCAAAGAAAAAACACAGATTAAAACAGAAAAATCATACTTTGTGACTGTGAAGTGAGGGGCATCCTCATACATCACATTCCGTGCTCAGCCAATTAGATCATTACAAATGTAATTCTGGCCAATCACTTTGAGTCTTTACTTTAGGCGCAGGCACACTTAAGCGTCAAGAAAACGCCTAGGGCAGTTGAAGCCGCACATGAGCGTAATTTCCATCAACCAGATGTTTAAAAAAAAAAAAAAAAAAAAAAAAAAAAAAAAAGGAAGAGACTCCTGGTCTAGGCGTTTTGACGCATAGCCTGTTTTACCTGCAGGGTATTCAGTGTTACTTCAATCATTTTCTTGTATTTCTCCATATTGCCCAGGGCTTTCTGCAGATTTAACTCCTGCTCCTTGGAGAATGGCGGTGTCTCTCGCTGGAGATCTTTTCCTTCTTTGATCTTCTCAAGTGTGCGCCGCTTCATCTCTGTGGAGATAAATGATAATAGCCATATCCATAATGTGCACATTATATAAATTATTATATTAACTTTTAGTATGGTTACATTTTTTTCCGATATTAGTGTTACATTTCTATTTTTAACCCATTTAGACCTGATTCTACAAAATAATGTTTTCTAAATCATGTTTTCTGAAGAACCCCCCCCCCCCCAAAAAAAATAACACCACATGTACTCCTATGGGCTGGGGGGGCAGCATGTACTCCTATGGGCTGGGGAAACATGGGTCAATGTGTCTATAATATAATTAATTATATTTGAATCCCTAGACTTTGCTGCGGTAGGCAGGTACTGTGCCACTCAAGCACCCCATAATTGGGTACTAGAAAGAGTTAAATTAACACGGAGCACTTCACTGTGTGCTGGTAGGTCGGGAGTGGACTCATTGCCGGTATCACGCGGGACTCTGTCCCCGCTACAATGCACCCCCTTGGGAGATGGATTCCTGAGGTGGAGCGCCACACCTACCATCAGCTCCCATTAATTCCTGCACGACTTGCCGCAGCCAAGCCGTGCTACTCATACGCTGAGTTGGCGGTGCCCGGGATCGAACCCATGAACTTGAGAGCTCTACCGACTGAGGTACCCGGACACTGTGTAGTGATTTAAAAACATGCACCTCAATGGTGATGACATACCCAGTCTCTCCACCTTCATTCCTAGGATTCTTTCTTCAAGCGCTCGTGATTCCTGTCAACAAACATGAAATAAATCACCTTTTAAAACACACAAACACTCCAAATGAATGCAACACCACTGGTGCAGAGAAACAGCCATCAGAGAGGGCTGAATGCTTACCTCTTGAACACTTTGTATGCCGTCAAGCAGAGCCATTATACGCTGACTGTTGGGGGAGAAAATGTTTTCAGAATTACAATAATATTTACAATTTAGGCATTTAGCAGATGCTCTTAAATGCACAGAGACTTACAATAAGGTCAACCAACACAAGGTCATTTCATCAAAAACATAGAAATACTCATCTAAAATCATAGGTCAAATATTCTCAGTCTAACAATAGAATATCTAGGAAGTATCTAACAAGTGCAAAATAATTATGTGTACATCGAACCCATACACACTAAAACACATATTACTCACGGACACATTCTCATGGGTTCCCTCATTTATAGTTTCCTAACTTTGGTTTTTAATTATTTCAAAACACTTTACAGAAAACATTCCCCAAAAAAGCTAAACCTTTTATAAATTAAACCAAAATTCAATACTTTTTCCCAGTAACTTCACGTAGTAGTAAAAGAAAAATCTACTAAATTAAAAGTAGTGAAAATAGCCAAAATAGGCAATCTACAAGCTCACAGCACGCGGTGAGCTTGTAGATCTGCTAGATATTTTCTGAGGTGGTACTTCAGTATAAAAAGGTTGGGAACCAATGCACTACTAAAGGATGCCAGCATGCTATTTAAATTACATTTCAGCCTTTTCACAGGAATCGAAGGTCCTAGAGACTAGGGTAGGAGTCTGAAGAGGTGAGTCTTCATTTTACGGCACAAGATTGGAGCAAGTCTGCAGTTCTAACTGCAATATGGAGAGTTCATTCCACAGTTTGTGAAGCGTTGCCCAGGATGTTTTTGCCAGCTTCCCTGTGTGGTAGCTGATCTGAGTGAGCGGGAGGGGTTGTAGGGTTGAATCAGGCTTTGGAAAGGATGTGAGTGAGGATTACATTGTGGCTAACATTACATTTTTACATTGTAGTGGCACAAGTTTGATCGTCTTGAACTAGATGATTCATAATATACCATGACGGTTTAGTTTGGCTGTATCTTTGTCAACTCTTCTTAAACACTTGCCGACTTGCATAATCCTATATTGCAAATATTTGGTACAAGCATGCGCATGGATAAGAATTGTCTGCTGTTCGGCGGGAAAGCTTGGTTGCTTTTATTTTCAATTCTAAAAAGGACAAATTCAAACCCATTTCCAAGTAAAGCCATCATCATAATTCGTCCACAATAATGCTCATTATAAGATGGCAGGCACTATTTCAGTTTACTACTGATCTGTCTCTCATTAGAGGGCTGTGCACAGTTCACAAACCTGTCTACCAGTGAGGTAGGGAGGTTCGGATTTCTAACGTAATTATATAACAACATTAATGCGAGAACAATTTCTTCTATTTTTCAGCACGCCAACTTTCCGGACAGAGAATGGCTGCAGTTTTCCCTTACGTTTGAAATCCCAATCGATGCCAATGCTGGTATAGGCAGGTTTCTGGACTGTCCATAGCCAATCAATGAGACACAGTTGAGTATGGTAGATACTAGAAATTGTGGCACACAATTTATAAACAGCCTGAGGACCTATTGTTATACGAGGTTATGGTTGAAAATGGTTGCTTTTTAATAATATATGGTATATCTCTAAGACTAACCAACTATAAAAAAAAAATTGTGCATTACATTCACCCATTCACACACTGGTTGCGGCAGAAGCCATGCAAGCCACGCAATTTGGCGTTCAGTGTATTGCCCAAGGACACTTTAGACAGGAGGAGCTGGGATTCGAACCACTGACCAACGGATCATTGGACGACCTGCTCTACCTCCTGAGCTACAGTTGCCTCGTGCATAATACTATAAATACATTCACTCACCGATAGGGATCATCCTCCGACAGGCTTTCTACGAGGACGTTCACCATCTGTAATCTGAAACGTACAAACATCACCCCCATTACTGAAACTACTATACACTACACAGAGCTCTGCACTCATTATATGCAAATCTACACGACAATACATACCTTTCATATGCATTGTTCAGGGACGCTTTTCCCACCTTCGCCTCTTCCAGATCCCTGACCAGGTCAGACCTGAGAAATATAGAAATACAAGTTTGTAAATTATGGTGACGAAGAATCATTTGGGAAGTAATTAAAATCATTTTAGACGGAGACCTCCGACACTCACAAGTCTGTCTCTGCCTCCAGCTGACTGAAGTTTTTTTCTGTTGGGAGATTTTAACAAATTAAGAATAATTTATTGCCTTCTGAATTCTTATGTATTGTACAAGAATTGTATTAAAACTACATTTATTCTTAGTTACACAAGTATAATATATATATATATATTTTTTTAAATCAAATACAAGACATTTGACTTATAATTTCATGCACACCACACACACTACCTGCATGCACCTTCACTGCATTCTCAAAAAGCTGGTTTGAAATCTGCTTCTCCATCCTGAAAGAAAAACAATGAATACTACAACAAATGTCTTTGCAAATGCAATAGATGAGCAAACAAGTCTTTTTTATGTCGGACATAGAGCGTGGAAGGAACACGTTATTCCAACCAGTTTCTTTCCCCTCCATCAGGCGCGCCGCGGCTGGCCAGGGGGAGGCAAACAACGGGGGAAAAAAATGCTTGTTAGGTCTGTTACCTCATTACGTCTGTTGTCATTACATCTGGTGTTGCCAAGCCGAGGTGTTCTTCTGGAACCTGGCAGGGCTGAGATCCATCAGAGGCTGCAGTGGCCTTAAGGTTTGGTAGGACGTCACTGGGTGGGTCCATATTGTCAAATAGACGCAGTTTGAGCTGTGAAGAATGAAGTGAACAATTGAACATAGACATTGTCAAATACTACTAGCAGCGGTAATGAAAAGGACTCGAATTTCTTACTTAAAGGACCACTTCACCACACATCTCCATATAATTGGTCCTCACTAATAATCATGATAAAATACCAAGTTTCTTTCTACTCGGTCTGTGTCTCCTGGCCAAAGTAGGGCTGTGGGCAGTTCAGAAACCCGTCCACCAGTGACATCAATGGGGAATCCAAGCTAATAAAACCTGCAGACTTTCTACTCTTCCATAAATTGCAATGTGAAAATGGAAGCCATCGTTCTCACAATAATACAAATCTAAATATATATGTTTTTTTTAAAAAAAGACTTGCCTAACGATGATGTAACTGGTGGACAGTGTCACACTTTGATCTTGAATGTGAGGTAGTGTATGCGGCAAGGCACATCAGATTACTCAGCTTTTACTCAAAAAATAATCAAAAATACTCAAAACACCAAGGCAGTCCTTTGGCAAATTCAAGTGTTTTATTGAGTACATTTTTAAGTAAATTCAAAACACAATGTGCTTGGGTAAAAGTATGGGCATCAAAATGTAACTTAATGTACGAAAAGTAGTCATTATGCAGAATGTCCCGTTTCAAGTTTTCAAATGTAAAAAAATAAATAATCTTTTGAAAATAGCAGATTTACGAGCTTGTAGATCGGCTATTTATAAATGGCCGAAATGTAGGGCTGAAGTGGTAATGTTATGTTGAAATAATCAAACTCAATGTCACTAGCAGTAAATAAAGTTTTCAAATAATTATTTGTAATGGAGTCAAAGTACAATATCCGGTAGTGGAGTAGAAGTACATTTATTGGAAATTCTGTAATACCTCAAAAGTGTACTTAGTTGCATTCCAACACGTCAAATAGTACTAGCCTGCAATGACCATAGCTCATGAGATCACCAGAATGAATCAAAATGGATTAGTTAGAGTTAACCAAAATTGCTATAACTTGGTCCATGCACAAATTACAAAATGGGACCCGTAAACATACAAACCAAATTAAAAACGTTTGAGAACCATGAAATAGGAGAATACAACCTGTCAAAGTCCAGTGGTTCTCAATCTCAAACCTTTCATGTCAAGGACCCCCAAACTGACATTTATTGAAAAAGATGCCATTGTTGGACCATAAGTCCAATAAGGGTCTATTTGGTTCCAATCCAAACTATAACTTTCATTTAGCTGGGGACCCCCTGGAACTCCCCCAAGGACCCCTGGCTCTGGGGGTCCCCGGACCCTTGAGACTCTGGTTTTATTTTTGAATGGTGCCAAGCAGCAAGGGGCCATATCTTGTCACTAATGGATGGAGGAATATAATAGTGGATTAATTAAATCAACATTTTGACAACTGTTCATTTATTCAGGTTGTATTCACACTGTCTACGTTATTGTATGGATGGAATTAAGTGCCTTCATGACGATGATATCTCAATAATCAGACATTAGAATAATGTTAATTTGAGCTGCATGTTTCATTTGAAAGGTGCTTTAATAACATGTATTCTTATTATTGTTACCACCTATGTAAACAATTATAATAAGCTGCTTACCTCGAAATGAAACTTTCGTGCCGTCTCTCTGAGAGTCTGTGGAGAGTAGTAAGAAGCCAGTTAGCATTTTGAAAACATTGGGGCGATAACTCTTTTATTTGGCTATTGGCCAATAGCCGGGCTACAGGGGTGGTTCTTAACTCTCATTGGCCAATAGCCGGGCTAAAGGGGGCGGTTCTTAACTCTCATTGGCCAATAGCCAGGCTACAGGGGCCTAGATGATTTTCATTGGTTGAAGCTGACGTCAATCACTGAACCCCGCCAGGAAGTGAAGAGGTTGTATCGCTGGTGTTTTGTTGTCCTCTCTCTACTAGTGAGACTGTAGTGCCGCCTGGTGGCCGGATGATGAATGACAAACACAAGGCACCCCAATGTAATAATGTTTCAATTCCAGCCTAAAAACCTCCGATTTCTATTCTGGTTGTTCTCAAAGACAAAAATGACAGGAGAGAAAAATAAGGTAGGATAGCTGTGCATATTATTTGGAGTTTGTAAACCAAATGGACTCTTATAGATGGTCCCTTATAGAACTCTTGAGTGTAAAATTAAATGAGTTTCATTAGCAATATCAAGAGTTATTGTTAAACACCTGCATTAGGCCTACTTAATTTACAAGAAGTCTACACAATTAGAGAATGTAGAAGAATTGTTATTTTGATCCACGTTTGCCTGTTGTCTGTCATTGTGGACAAAACTGTTATCCAACAACAAAATATACTTTAGTTTTGGGTCTGACAGTGTTAGGTTGCAGAAAGTATTGAACCCAAGTAAGATGATCGTCGACTTAATATAAAGTAATAATCTAATTATCTAATATTAGTAAGAGCCAATGTGATGGATAAATTCATAATGGGCCTTGATATGAAAAGGGTTGGGCTGCGGGGGGACAACACTCTTCTGGCAGATCTACTAGTACTAAGGCTATATAATAATAAATATAAATTCCTCCTGGCTTGTCTGTTTTGCTTTTGCAGGCAGACATTTAATCCTTCACTGACAGAAGACGATGATGTTACGGTATGCAAAGATGTAAAGAACCCATGATGCAGAGTCAGAAGCTCACGGCCACAAGTGCAATCAAAGTATGTATTAATTAAAGCAGAAGCTTAACAAACAGGCAGAAGTTAAGCGACACAAAAATAAAGCAAGGTTACCAGAAGCTTCGAGTCAGGATACGGAGGTCCAACAAAGTCCACAGTGTGTGACAGTGTGCAAAGAGTTCAGTCTTATAGTGGTGGCTTGATTGCAGGAGTGTTCACAGGTTTGCAGTGGGCTGGGCTGATGAGAGTGGAACCAGGTGTGTGATGAGGACTGAGTGTAAAGGCTCATTCATAGTTTGATTATTAATGACCACCGCGACCACTGAAAACTACAACATGACGTCACATCACCTCCACCACCGCACCGCACCGCTGTTTCCAGCCCTGCTCTCTGTTTTTACTCACCACCGTTTCGGTGGTCGCGGTGGTCATTAAAAATCAAACTCTGAATGAGCCTTGACAGGGACATACAGACAGGGGGAGAGTCAAACCCTGACAGATGAAGGTATGTCAATTTAAATACATATTTTATTATTATTATTATTATTATTATTATTATTATTATTATTATTATTATTATTATTATTATTATTATTATTATGTATTGACATTTTGCAGGCCGTGATCTGTTGTCAGTGAGTCGTGGACATTGTTCTTCCTCCGACGAGATAAAGTCAACAACAGGCTGTAATTATT
>OOFJ01105159.1:0-20957 GCA_900323375.1 Benthosema glaciale
CCCCCCGTCCAAAAGCTAAAGAACAAAAGTTCATTAGTCAAATTATATATAAATATAAGACATATAAGTACATAAAGGGAAAAATAAAATAAAAATAAACCAACAAAGATCTGATTAATATTAATGTAATATTTGAGTGAATAAATTATCGAAGATGCATATTATTTCAGCTAAATTCAATCGTTTTTATTACAAATCTTAAAATTAAAAGGTACTACCAACACATTAACTGCTTCCAGTGGGACGTGATAAGTGTGATATTCTCTGAGGACTTTCTTTACAGCCTAAAATTGTGTAACATTGCCTTTCCTTATGCACACTTCACACGTTCACAGACATAATTATGTGATATCAGATAATTATTGATTATTTATGGCCTTGTGACATGCAAAGACATGCTGTAAATGTTGGTTTTAAAGTGTGTAATATGTGCGCGTGGATGCGTGAAAGTATACATGACTGAGTGTGAGATTTACACACTATTGTACTAAATTGCTTAAAATTAACTTGATTTATTTATTTGACTCGGCCTTCCCGTCATGAACTATTAAGAGCAGCCATAGACAGTAGACTGCCTCCAACGTTGGCAATGGCTTATCGCTCTGTCATCACTTGTATGGCTCTCTACCAGAATGGATTTACATACACGTGTAGACAATTCATCAGCGCCGTTTGTATTCCATTTAACATCGCCCCGTAAAAATGTCTTGGGTCGCTTAAGAAGTGAAGTTGCAGCTCTCAGTTTTGAGTTTGTCCTCGAAAATGCTTGGCTGTAAGATGCAATTAAGTCAGCTTGATTTATTTGTTGTTGTTTTTTTGTTCAGCATCAAGATGATTTAGCAAGCTATATCTCTTCCATAAAGCATGTTTCTTCTCAGCTGAAGCCAAGAAATGCATCAATGGGGGCCCACTTACATTACAAATGACCAATTGGAATGTGTAACATATGTAGAATTATGTACTGTACAGAGACAACGCCAAAGCAGCTTCCTCACTTTACTTTTGGCATACCGGTATATATTTTCTTATAAATGTAGTGTAGGCCTACTATTGATGACACAATTTTTCAAAAATAAAAAAAAACATTTGAAATAAATTGATGGAATTTTAATTAGATTAAATAATTTTATTATCTCACTTGTGGTTAAAAACAGACTCATGGGTTCAAAAATGCCTTCGAGTTAAACACTGATTTAACATTTTGGTGACATTCATGCCAAGCATCGGGGGTGGCAGGAAGACCTATGCCAACATACCCCCCAAGCGCTGGGGATCAAAGACACTGTAACTGGCACTGAGATAGAGCTGCGTCGCCTCTCGTGAAACCATCTTGCACAATATGAACAAGAGACCATTGTATCCTTAAGGGGTGGCAGTAGGGTCAACACAAATCAACAAATTCACTCTTGGCAAAAGAATACATCCAAAAAGATTCCTTGATTGCATTTGTCAAAGTCACTCAGATCACAGCCAGTGCAATGCATTCTTTATTTACTTTCACCTGTCAAATTGCACATGGAGGTTTTGCGGGTACATCTTGTGTGTCTATTAACTGTGACTCATGTAGGGATTTATGCATTCTGTAAAGGAGCTATGAATTAATCATGAGATGCACAACATAAATCAATTGTCCCTATGATAGATTTTACCGCCATCTACGCTACCACAATGACTATAAATATAGGGGCTTATATGGGGCCTAGGGGCCAATCAAATTGGATTAAAGTGTCACCTTTGCCAAAAATCCTGTCGGGACATTGGGGGAGTCTGAGGTACGTCATCTGGAATCACATCTTACAGTAGTTTTTACGATTAGCATAATCTCCATTAGGTGGCTATAGTGACTGCTCTTAGTACTGTTTTAACCACAATTCATTTTTGTGTTTGTTTATTGATAGATCTTACAGTAGCTAGACAGGAATGGGAGAGAGACGGGTGGGAAGAGACGCAGAGAAGGTTGTCGGGACCGGGACCCAAACCCACGTCAGGCTGGATCGCCAGCCCAGGTGGCTGGCCCAGGCCCAGGCCACAATTCATCATTTTTTGTGATGAATTGAGTACAAAGGACCACAATGTGTTATCCTTTTAGGATACCGCTCTCGACTGTACTAACTGATCATGTTAATGAAGTAATCAGTCTCTTCATAGGTACATTATGTTTATTTAAACAAACATAACGTCATTGGTAAGATCGGAAAACCGTGCTCATTGATTCGCTTGTTATGAGATGGTGTGCTATACTGTAGCTTCTCTGTTGCACCATGACTGACATAAGTGGTGTCCCAGCTGCATCTCTGTTTCTACAATGCAAACCTAAAAACAACCTCCCTAGCATTATTACATTAGTAGTTACAAGCATTGGTCCTGCAGCTTCTTCCCTGGTGTGCCTGAGCTGTGTGGTACAGCCTGAGCTGTGTGGTACAGCCTGAGCTGTGTGGTACAGCCGGTTGCAGTGTGTCAGGGAGGGGAAGTGGCCAGGCTTTGTGTATATTTATCTCACAGGCGCCTCTCAAAGGCCCCAGAGTAGGAGTTTGGTGGTTGTGTGTAATTGTGTTAGAGGCCTCCCACATGCCGTCCCCAGTGCCTCCTCTGTCTCTTCTCCTAATCTGTGCTATTCGTCTTCAGATAAGTGATATCCTCTTCAGATTAGGATCTGGTGTCTCCCGCCCGGCCTGCCCGGCCGAGTGAGAAAAGGATCCCCCGGTGCAACCCCCTGTGAGGAGCACAGGCCATATTTTTAGCTTCCATAATCCTTTTATAGCACAGGCACAAAACGCCACTCACACCCCCTTCAAATAATTGTCGCAGGTAATCACGATGCAGTGAGCTACGGAGGAAGCAATTTGGCCGCAGCTTAATAATCACTCCCAATCACGCTTTGGCTTTAATGGTTTCAAATGAGGACAACAATTTAGTGTAAAGGTCCTTACAGACTTGCAGGGACCTTAAGTGTGCAGTAAAATATTCAATGTTAAATTTCCACCAGTGTGCATTTACCGTATACACTGCATTAAAGATGTTGGTGATTTTCTTTTCCTTTTTGTTCAAACAAAATGTTTTTAATTAAAATATAAATATAAAAATATAAATGCTCTTTACTCAGTAATCATTGAATGTTTGTTCACTCTCCAGCTGTTAAGTAAACAGAAAGACTTTTTCATGTTGGGATACCAATTTCATCCAATCAGAAGAGAGAACCCCACAAATTCAGCTAAACATGTATTGTGTTCCAATTTTGTCTGCTCGTTGCTTTTTTTTTTTTTTTACTGTATCACAAGTATCCAACTTCACAAGTATCCAATTTCACTTATTAATCCATTAATACATTTTTTAATATGATTATAGCAAATAATCACAGAATGTGTGTGCACGGAGAGACATGCAACTGCTGTATACTCCCACAGCTGCTCTATACATCTCCTTACAACAGTGGTTTACCAGATGTTGCTGTTTGTGCTAAATAACACCATAAATCCACCCTTACCCTTTTTATGTCACGCATCCCATAGAAGGCATTTGCACACCATAAGGGGTGCACACACCACAGTTCGGGAACTCCTGTGTATCCTAAATGCGTTCTCTCTCCTAATTTGATCAAATTGGTAGCCTGACCTGAAAATTTATGGAGCCGGGCGGAGAGACAGCGAGACACCTGTTACTAACACAAATGAATGATTAATATCAGAATACAGAGCTTTTTTTTATCACTTACATCACTTTTGACACTCAGGATTTTACAGTGTGGCAAGCATAAATTTGGGGGCTTGGACAATCTCCCAGAGATTGTTGCTCCCACAAAGGAGGTTGTGATTTGTGGGGAAGCAGTTGTCTGGCTGATTTTATGGAGGATGAGACCAGTGAAGCTGACATCCATTTCCTATGAGGTTAGAAGCATTGAAATTGACAGTACCGCTGAGACCCATAATAAACACTCATAGGATATATGAGTGTTTATTTCTCAGTGCACTCAATACAAAGATCCATTCAAAGGTTTTTTGCAGAGATGTCTTCCATTGAGAAGATGGAATAAGCGTTGGAAGAAGTACACAGGTATTTTGCTACTTTACTAGTAGCACCACAATGTTACAAGCAAAGTTCCTGTATTGAACATGTTACTTGTAAACTTGTTACATGTAAAAGTACAGAGATATGTTCATATCAAAATATGAACATCACCAAAGTGAAAGTACTGATGAATTGCACATTTCACACATTTTTAAAACAAACTTTTCCAAAGTAGCTGATCTACAAGCTCACAATGCAATCTCCTGAGCCTGTAGATCAGATGTTTTTGAATAGATGAGATATAAAATAGGGATTACATGGTTAATGTATATTTAGTAGTAATGCTACATTAAAATTGGCTTAAGGGAGGGCTGGCGAGTCAGTGCTTAAAGACTGATGTCCAAAACATTCACTGAGTTCAACAAAAAATATGTATTCTCTGTAACTTGTTCGTCACTTTATTATACAAAGCATAAAGTAGTGTCAAACATAATACAGAATCACCAGCCTTCATCTACACAGTCAAACTGTTCGCCTTTTTCCAGCAGCAACACCTGTGCTTGATTACAAACGTTCCTAAAATATCCTGGCTAACCCCTTGACCAAGCCCTGCAGTGATTGAATGGGAAACAACAACATAAATCATGGCTCTACATTATACTACAGTATAGTATTTCTACATTGTGGTATTGGTATAGGTTTACTTAAGTAAAATAAATCTGAGGACGTTTTCTTACAAAGTATTCACACAAACAAATTTGTGATATTCAGAGCTCCACTAACTTTATTTTCTGATCAGTCAGTCAGAAATGGTCGGTCGGTCCAGTAGTTTGCGAGATCAGCCCCGGGCACACAAACAGACCCACCTCTAGACAGCTTGACCATCAACGCACACAGTAAAAAATCCTCAACATTTGTACACTACTACACTCAAAAGTTAAATGAACACTAGGAATTTCACAGTGTATGACCTTAATCTTTCTTTCCGTTGTAAAACACACATCTGCATATGGTTCATGGTTGTCATATAAGCAGGTAATCATATCTAATGATGGCTCACAATCGGCATGGTGATGGCTCCAATCCTGTTTTTTTTTTGTTTTTTTTAAGAGACATTCTGGCGTGAGAACTACTACACTGTTGAAATGTTTTGGCCAAAGCATTTGTTTTCTTCATAACTTATTCCTAGAGTCATTCCCGTGCGTAAGGAACTAACTATTTGTTATACAATCCAAAATAAAAACAATCGCTAAAACTATTCTCCAGGGACATCTCACTACACACTGCTACAAGACAAGAAGATGGACGGTTCAAATTGTCGTTTATTATGTGAGGACTTATACTGGCATATAACATAAGACAGACTGCATTCAGTTTGATTATGATAGCACATACAGTACTGTATGCATGAATGTGACATTAGTCGGAGGAAATATTGTTTGTTTTTGCTCCAATTGCTCATGTTATCTTTGTTTGTTTCCTTGCATTTAGTAGTCTTAAAGGAGAATTAAATATGTAGGGTCCTTTGAGAGGCCCCCCATCCTGGATCTCTATAGAAAATAAACTTTTATTGTACAGTGTATGTTCATTGCTGTCTGAACCAGGGCTGAACTTACTGTATAGGACATGGGAGGAACTTGGACGTTGTGTCCAAATGTTTCAGCGGTCAGCTGATTTGGTCAAATGTTATTGTGCTTATAACCTGGAGTGAGTTTTGTAATAGATGCAGTAGTGGAAAGTAACTTAAAGGGGCATTCCACCCATTTTCAACATTTTACAAATGAATATACCTTAGAGTTGTTGTGTGGAAATAATAAAACAATAAGTCCCCCCCATTATGTGTTTGCTCGAAAACAGTCTGGAAAAAAACCATTAACATGGTGAATCACATCATCATCAAGATGTGATTCACCATGTTAATGATTTTTTTCAGACCTCCATTTCTAGGAAACACAGAATGGGGGAACGAATTTCCACACAACATATATGTTGTGTGTATATTAATGACATGGTAAAATGTTGAAAATGTGTGGAATGCCCCTTTAACTTACATTTACTGAAGTATGTACCTGTACCTACAGTAAGTACAATTTTGAGGTATTTGTACTTTAATTGAGTGTTTCCAATTTCCATCACTTTTACTTCTACTCCTACATCTCAGATCCAAATGTTGTACTTTGACTCCAAACTTTAGTTACTATAGTTACTTTGTAGATTTTGATTATTATTACAAAACGTGCATTAACCACTTCAGTCCTATATACATTCGGCCATTTGAAAATAGCCGATCTACAACTTCACATGTAAGAAACTCTAGCCAAAGAGATATGTAAACCTTCCAAATTTCGAAAGATACAGCTCGAGCATGACAATTCCCAGATTCTATTTTGTTCTTGTGAGCATGAATCACTTTCAAGGGCCATGTGAGCTTGTTCGTTCTCCAGACATAAATGACTGCCAGGATTTGAAGTCTTTAGAATTCAGCTAAACCAACACCGCAAAAGGTGTCCGGAAACACATACATCTTGAATGAACAAGGAGGCCCACCTGTCTGTCTGAAGAGTGAGAGAGTTAACGCTTTTTGTGTCGCTGTAATTTACACAATGAGGTGAGCTGGGGATTCTGAATGGATTTTCTCTCAAGCCTTCTCACTATGGGCATTTTTTCGGACTAATGTAATCCATTCCACATAGTTAAGAGTATTGAGAGAAAAATCCATTCAAAATCCATTTACAATGGATTACAGGGCCTTTGCTAATAACCCCAGAAAAAGACATATTTTACATTATTATTGTTAAAATATATTTAATTTAATCATTAGCTATTTTAGGCCTATTATTGTGAGCTTCCCTTGCAATGAGTTCAAACCATTAAACATTTAACGCTTGAAACAATACAACCAGGCCACAATGATGACATCACTCTCCACCCCCCACTTTTACAATAATAGCAAAATAGGCTGTGCTTCAATATTCTTTATTGTTCAGTATTGCAGTGCATTATCACCACTGTTGGCATTTCATACGTTCTCATAGTCTGAAATCACTCAAGTGCCAAATAAAATGTAATGTAGACAATGACAGTGAAAGACAGATCTTTAAGACCAAGGCAGGCCTGTCTCAGGATGTATCATCAACGAAGAGGAAAATAATACTGGAGCAGGAATTCACACAGTGACAAAAAGACACGTTTCCTCTACATTCCTACATTCCTTTCATGAGACCTTTACCAGAAATAATCATATTTCTGAATGATTGTGAATAATTATATACATACCGTTTCAATAAATAGGAGTATTTTAATATTAAATTAATGGTTTCTTAAAAATACATGGTACACAGACGGCACATTAAAATAAAAAGCATTTTTCCCCCTCCAAAATAACCATGTTTGTCAGCATTTGTGATACCAAAAAAGAAAGAC
Source organism: Benthosema glaciale (assembly GCA_900323375.1). Lineage (NCBI taxonomy): Eukaryota > Metazoa > Chordata > Actinopteri > Myctophiformes > Myctophidae > Benthosema > Benthosema glaciale. The sequence goes on from OOFJ01105159.1 coordinate 7,429, forward strand.
AAACATACAAAATACAACAACAAACAACAAAAGAAAACAATGTTATGACTGGTGCTGATTCGAAGAAGGCACTTCCTTGGCAACACATACAGTAGATCCCTCTTTCATATATTGAACCTGTAGCAAAATAAACAAAAAAGACCAAAACAGAAATTGATTATGGCATCTTCTTAAATCTTGGAATTCCACATTTTTAAACTGATTTAAAATACGGGGCTCTTCAGTCTAGTTTTGAGAATGACACATTGTGACATCTTGGACTAGGGCTGGGTGATATGGGAACACATTTAATATCACAAAATGTTTGACCAAATACCTCTATCAATAGTGTGAGTGACTTGACGATTGTTTCAGTAATAACAGATTTACACACACAATGTGACACAGTGTGAGCTTGTAGATCAGCTATTTCTATATCTAGTATAAACTAGGGCTTGAATGATATACATATAACCATGATCCCAAATCCCATAAGATATCTAGTTTCATATCATGATATTGATATAATGTTGATATATTGCCCAGCTCTATCTCGGACATGCAGCAGGAGGACAGGAATCATGTTTTCTTGGCTTTTAAAAGGAGTGTGAAAGATGAACGGATGTGACCACTTGTTCCTGTCAGTCCACTGCATTAAAGTTACGTAGAAAGGTAATTTAGATGACCATGATGTCTGTAATAATGATGAATCACTGACACTGTACAGTACCAAGCCTTTAACGGCTCCCCATTTGTCACATTCATTTCAGAATTCTCTGAATCGTATAGTCTTACGACAGGGTCTCATTTTCTGAGTCACTTGATAAACTGAATATCTGCTAATGTACTACCCTAAAAGCAATCCTATTTCCACGAAATACTAAAAGAATCACTTGTGCGGAAGGACTCTTTCATGCAAGTCCATCTTGACCTGATGGCGTTCATTCAGTGACGGCGTAGGGTTGACTCCAAGACTATACACCTCTGAATGCATCACATCTGCTGTCGTAACAGATGGACTTAGCAAAGACCTATTTATGGGTGTATCTACACCTGACTTGTGTCAGCTTGTGTTTTCGGCTCATACGTCACGTCACGTCACGTCACGTCACGTGACTGGCAGCGGATGGAAAAGTGAAGCTCGGCTCGGCTTACATTTTCGGTGAGGGCAAGCTTTTCCGGAAAGCTGGCCGGCCCGTCGCGGCCCGGGGTGGAGCTTATTTTTCCATCCACCGCCATTCTAAAACGCCATTCTAAAAACCGTCACGTGACGTGACGTATGAGCCGAAAACACAAGCTGACACAACTTCTATTGTGTGTACGGCTAATATTACTCTGGGAATTGTTTCTAAATTAAAGAAATGCAGGTAGCCTGAGTCGGTCTACCTTGTGAGCTGACAAACGTCTTAACCAGGGAACATATTTATCTTTTTTTGCTTCTCAGAATTAAACATTTCTGTAGGTCAAGTACACATCTGCTTTTTATTTATTTATGTATTTATTTATGTATTTATTTATTTATTTATTTATTTATTTATTTATTTATTTATTTATTTATTTATTTATTTATTTATTTATTTATTTATTATTTGTTTAATTAATACGTTTTTCTCACTGACTCTGGTTTACCTCATATGTTTCTGAAATATTGAGATAATTATAGGAATGACGAGGTGTTGATATTTGTTAATACTTTGCTTAAATATCTTTAGGATTATAGCGACTCCATGTTCTTGGGATCAAACACAACACAATGTGACGCATGCAACCACTGAGCCACCATGCAACCGACATTTTTGTAAGATTTCACGCTAGATTTGCTGATTATATCAGATTATACTTTTTTTTTTTTTTTTTCTGATATCAGATACAATGTTTTTGGACATACCAATGCCCATCTATATAGTGATTTATTTAAATAAATAATTAAATATAGTGATTTATTTAAATAAATAATTAAATATAGTAATTTATTTAAATAAATAATGTCAGAGAGGTTGACAAGTCTGTCTTTACACTTTTTAGCAATGCATGCAAAAGCAGTATTTTAGACAGCAAACAACTCAACACAACTTTTTACTTCTACTCCACTACATTTCTGAGGCAAATTTTGTACTTTTACTCCACTACATTTATAGATTTTGATTATTATTACAAAACACACATTAACCATATCAGCCCTATAAACATTTTGGACATAGCGATTTTTTTATACATTTGAAAACATTCTGCATAATGAGTAACTTTTGCTAAGTTTAATGTACATTTTGATACCAATACTTTTGTAAATTACAAATACTGTTGTAAGTAAATTTTTAATTCCGGACATTTACTTGTGACAGAGTAATTCTACATTGCAGAATTGATACTTTTACTTAAGTAAAAAACATGTGAATAAGTTTTCCACCACTGCTCGGAACGATTAGTTTTAGGAACTCACTATGTCAAACTTGGATGACACTCAAACAAACACGACACACTGCTACAGACAGTATGTTGGCTGTGGACGCAGAAATTAATCTGGGCCAAAAGGAACCACCAAACCTTGCCGTAATGGCATGGATACGGGCCAGCAGCACATGCAGCGTTTTCAAACAACTCACTCCCTACACCAGTGGTTTCCCAAACAGCGTGCTGTGGCCCGTGAGACAAGTGCAGGTGTGCTTTGGGATTTTGTGACAACTACATTTTTACAACCATACTAAAATCTACACATTATCTTGCTGTTCAGTAAGCAAGAAATCTAATCGTTCCATCAAATTTGATTTATTTTTGCAAAAAGCACCGCTTAAATGCTTTTGTGAATAAGTAAGGCCAAACATATCACTCAACTAACATTAGTCAAAGGTACCCAGCTCACACCTTTGCTCTCACCTTTAAACAAAACAGTACATTAGTGATGCTCTCTGCCCAGAAGCTGAATAAGTGTAATAAACACCCAATTAACATGATCTTCCAAAAGCTTACAGATGTAGGGAAGATTCACTGCAACACACATGCTTATGATTATGTGCACAAAAGTTTCCCCCAATATTCCCCTCTACATATTGTAGAGATGACACATTTCAATAACTCTGACCACCCAAGAACAATATCCATCTGTTGCAAACCAATCTAATTTGCAATAGACCAAATCAGATCAATCATTGTAAACAAACTGGTATTTCTGAGATAGAATGTCTATGGACTTAACTATTAACTATTTAAAATAAAGTTTCAAGAATGTCTACTTTGTGCATAACCTGTGGATGTTTATTACAAAATATTATATTTGTAATTGTCAATAACCATCATTTCATAACTGTCCTGTTCTTCCAGTAAGGAAATACATTTTTGTTTGTGGTGATGTCGTGATGATTCTGCCTATAGGATTAACATTGATTTGTCCACTGTGTGTTTCATAAACAACCACAAGATCACTTATAGAGCTCAACCGATCTATCGTTTTGGCCGATACTTCTGTCATTAATCAATCTGGGAACCCATCGGTAAACAAAAGGAAATACAGCGTCCTCTGCTGTTTCCCCTTTGAATGTACCTCTGGGGGAGGGGCCCAATAGAATATGAGGATGTTGGCCTGTTCGGTCCCTCCTCTTCCGGTCACGCAATGGCATGTCTTTCTTTGTTTACATTCCCAACATACCTACACGTTGTAACATGAGTTGCCGACAGATTCTGCATGCAAAGCTCTGAATCTGTCTTGAGAGAGTTATACTAATTTGATGACACTGGTATCCCCAGTTATAGGCTTATAGATGATGATGTGACGTTTTTTTTTAAATACATCGATCTACAAGTTCACAGGAGTCACAATGTATCACATTTATGAAACATTTTAGAACGTTTAGAACATTTGTGGAAAATAGGAATGCCAGATTACTACTAAAGTGATGAAAGTGATTCACTGAATTATATCGTTTTCGGAAAAACTACCGGTCAAAACATCAATAATCGGTGGACTCTCCAAAATTGGGGTTGGCATAGGACACAAAAATCTGGCACTGGCCAGGCTCTGCTCCCTTAGATGTACTGAAGGACGTTCCGAAGGAGCTAAAGCAGTTAAGCAGAGTATGCAGATTGAATCCCATCCAAAAAGAGAAAAGGTCTTACTCACATGCAATATCTACGATTGCGTGCAGAGTGGACTCATTGCTAATCGTGTAAGCAATCTTGCACATCTTTTGTAATCTGAAATTTAGAAAATGGTAATTAAAATATGCCATTGATATAATTTGCAAACATTATACCAATACCACTCCTAACCTAGATTCTCAAAGGTCAGACTTGCTGTCGGACTGTATTTATACAAATAGCAAATGTAGGTGACCCACCAATACTGTACTGTAGGTCTAGGCTAGATCACTTTACTGTCAAACCTTTGAAGATGAACTTGATGAACTCAATATAACAATGGAGATAATGTTACATAAATAATTGTGCAATTTTGGCAGTAGGCCTATGTTCAAACTACATCCAGTCGTCAAATTTGGGAGGTTCTACATAAGAAAAAAGAACGTTGGTTGAACATTAAAGCACATGTTTGTTCTTTAATGTTCTGATCATATTCTGATTCTGAATTCTAAATTGCTGGTGGCCAACAAGATGGATGATGGGAGGCTCTTGGGTCACACATGCTTCTCTTTATTCTACAGGAGGGTGAGGTTGTAGGGGAAAAGCCCAGCCGTCAGTGTGAAGAACAAAAACATTGCCGCAGGACTGAAAAACTAGATCCATTAATATTTCCCTCTCTACACCAAATCTCATCTGTGAAAATATCTCACAATGCGTCATGTTGTGACGCGTTGTACAGTAAGCTTGGAGATCTTCTATTTTCGTGCAATGTCTGCCTCAGAATAGGGAAGGTAGGTTTCAAGTGGTTAGGGATGCAAAAGTTACAAAAAGTGGAAAAGAGTCAGGGTTGAGAGAAAGAGAAGCCCCATGCTCTGATTTTATGTGAATGCAATTTATGTTTTCTTAAAGTGATAGTTCACCCCCAAAACGACTTTTTCTATGGATTACTCACCCCATGGAGACTTGGATATGTTTTTGTCTTATTCCTAAGCCAATCATTTGATGACCAGCAGTGGTTCCCTATGGAGACACAAAGGAGACTTTTTGTCTCCAATGAGATGACTAATTGATAGAAACATTTTTGTTTGGGGTGAACTACCCCTTTAAGCACTGACTACAGATGGAATGGTCAACTATTGCAATGCTGCACGTTCACAACAGCGGTCGACAGGCTTCAAGTCATTTCCATTGAAAACCACTGACATGAATCTACAAACTGACGTCAGACACTTGTCACTGCATGACAACAACAAAAGGTTGAGCTTGCTTCAAATTTTTACAGATAACGATGACTGCGTCAGTTGACGCAGTGAAGTGTCAATCACATGTTTTTGTTTCGACATTTCCCCTCCGCTTCTCTCTCCACCACAATTGTCATTAACTAGTGCTATTTAACCCTGTAGGGTTGCTCATACAACACTGCCTAAATAAAAAGGGTAGGCTACTGTAGTACAGTGGTTCCCAAACTTTTTCATGTCAAGTACCCCCAGTTTGATATGAATTAGGCTACGGACCCGCATTTAATGGCAAATCTATCTCTGAGACCCCATTTTATATTGTAAAATCAATGTTAATTTAACTCTGAGAGTGTACAAATGGAACCAAATGGAGTGGCACTCCTCAGTTTGAATTACATTTCGCTCACCCCAGATTTCTGGGTGACCAATCAGAGCCCACTATTCAAAGTGAGACTTTTTTTTTGCTGTGACATTGGAATCTGTTTGTAACCACCCCTTGGAAATAAATCTTCCACACCGAAGTTCCAGACTAATATCTATGCAGTTATATCAGTCTGGCCATTCATTTAGGCAGTGTGGCATGAGCAACACCTCAACAGTGAATCAGCAACAATGTAGCTGCCGTGGTTGTTTTATATAGCTCTTATCACCACCACTAGTGTGAACACAGCATAAGAGGGCACCGTCTTTAAACAACTAATACTAATCAAATCTACTGTATATATAGCACTTTTTAATGGATGCCATGCCAATACCAGAGAATAGACAATAGCCCAGGACCAGAGACAAAGCAGGCATACATTTCATCATACACAAAGTAACATGCAGTATCGAAGGTACATACATGCTGGTCTTGAGCAATCCCTTGTGTTGTGATAAAGTCTATGAAAGTGTGTTCTGCATTCCGATGAAAACTTGACTGGTCCTGCTTAAAAGAAAAGGCTTTATCAGGTAAAAAAAACAAAAATATTTGGTAAATAGTGACAATGGAAAAATCATTCACATTATGATACAAGTATGAAATTCAGTGCATTTGTTCTCTATAGATGTTACTGATCAAATCTATGTGCCACTTGAAAATCCAAGATGGTGGCCATTTTTCAACATTGCCGCCAAATTGGAAATTTGCTAATTTTGGAAGCCAATCGTAGCTAATCGGAAAGGAATCTGAAAAATCTCACTGATATGACACCATGAATGAGAATTTGTATTTATTTTTTTGTTCCCCATGTCCCCTGGAGCATGACACAAGTCCCCATATAGACCCCGCCCATTTCCGACAACTATATTCTCCACCAGTCTTTTGCTACTGCTCCTACAGATCTGTACACATTCTCTCTGGAGTGATTAAGATGTATGAGTCAGATTTGTCAGATTCCTTTCGGATTGGCCGCGATTGGTTTCCAAATTGGCTCATTTCCATCTTGGTGGCCCATTAGCTACATTTGATCAGTAACCTCTAGTCTAGCCTCAGAAACCCAGACGTTTACCTCTAGTCTGGAGTAGGCCTACAAACACACTAAGTTTCGGGTTAGTATCATAGCCTAAAGTGCACGATTATAACCAAATATTGCTGTTCACCGCTCCACTAAATAGAAATATATTTCACAGGCTTAGTTTTCCCCCCTTCGAACCATGGTGCTGACATATAACTACAGTAGGATATGCACAATCTACATTGAATCTCTTACTAGTCAGCAGAAATAAAAGCAAATTACAAAGAACTTGCTACTGCTATACACTCTCACAGAGCACATGAGTCGGCATTTATGGCAAATCTGTATCAGAAAACAGATAGACGGCATCACCTCTAAGTGTTTATGCACTGTTCCTGCAACAGCAAGCTTCCGGATTTTCACACCAATAATGAAGACTACTTATAAGTCCTGAGACAAATAATCAGCTTAGCCTCACATAGCCTTCAACTTTACTGCCTAGTGCCTTCAGACCATGTGCTCAGTTTCTCTGCACTGTGGTGCTGCTGCTCAGACAGGGCCACCCTGGCCTGAACCTCAGCAGCACGCATGCACATTTGTATGACTTAAGCTTATACTGGCCTATTACTTACCGTGGGTTTCCCACACCATAGATGCAGGAAAATCTGAGATTTTACAGAGCAGACGTGTGAATGACATATATATATATATATAGCGTTTGAAAGAGCTAGATTTGATAGGCCGTTTCCTTACCTGTGAAATGCTTGATGAATTTGTCTTTCAGGTTTACATCTCTAGGGGCAACTTCTGTAAAAGAAAACAAAGACATATTAGTTGATAGGGAATGTGGAAATATTTTGACAAAGATTTTAAACAGGTAGAAGTGCCCCTGTCCTGCATTTAGTGTAGAGGAATTGTAGGTCAGAAATACAGGAAGAGTACAGATACAAATGTCAGTGGTGCCTTCATTGATGTGATTGAATTACAGCACAGCACAGCTCCAAAGATAAGGGAATGAAATCCACCCATCCCCAATCACAATTCAAACACGACACACTACAGTGGGCTGATACACTCTACACAGGCTAACAGGCTGAAGAGATTATTGTTTGGCAGTTTTAATGCTGATCATTAGTGTCATAAGAATTCCAAGCAGACAGCCTCTACTCTAGGTTAACTTTACCGTAGCCCCTGGACCTAGGAATGAGCAGCATTTGCCAAGGAAGAGGAAAGATGATCTTTTCAGCCAATTTAACAGGCTAGCCGAAACATCCATGGTAATCCTTTTGATGTTCCGATCCCACTCAGGAGTCAAGATTTCAAGAATCATGTGTATTGTTACGTACCATTATACAGTACATGTGTACACGGGAGTATGATTCTTGGCTTTCATTGTGGTAACAAAACAAAATAGCAAAAATAACTAGAAAATGTGCCCCTCGGGGCACAGGTCTTCACCAGGATAGGATCGTTTTTGGAAAAATGTCAAGTGGTATTTCTTCCTCAGCCTATACATGCAGTTTCACCGCAATTGGACACTGTGTTAATGATTTGAAGTATTTTGTACAAAACAGGCCACTCCTGAAAACTTTGGAAGCCAATCAGGATGGAATATGAGAAATCAAACAGACCCGTCTTGATCACATGACTATAGAGATCATGTGTGCCGATTTGCGTGAGATTTGGTTAAACTCTGTGTGAAGTGAGTGGTGCAACTCCGTGTGGGGGTCCCGGGGGGTCCCCAGAAGTTCCAGACCCATAGGAACATGCCCAGGGTGCCGGCCCGGTTCCGGCAAGCCGCCCCACGTCCGAAACGGTAGAGAAATGTGAGAGTTACCATGTAGGGGTCCCCGGGGGATCCCCGGAACATACAGACGCCCATGAACGTTATCAGGCGGCTGGGCCGGTTCCTGCGAGCCGCCCCACGTCCGAAACGGTAGAGAAATGACTGAGTTACTTTCGTGCTCGGAGGGACCCAGGAACGGATGGACGGACAGACGGACACACATAGCTCCTTAATGGAGTGGTTGCACCACTCAAAAATAAAGTCAGCTTCCTGGTGGCACTATAAAGAGCAGATGTGACAAATGCAGGTCAATGGTTTTTCCTTGGCCTAGGCTCTAGGACTACTAGGGAGTGTGCATACAAAGTTTCACACAGATCGGAGCACTGCAAACTTTGGAAGGCAATCTTAGCCAATGGGGTTTGAATATGGGGAGGCACAAAGCCCCCAGAGCTGCTCTCCAGGCTTGAAGCAGCCAGTACACAGCGGCGAAAAAACTGCAGCACGTATAATGGAAGTGGACTGACGTTCATGACGTCACGTGCGTGACTGGATAAAATGTGTACGAGTAATGTAACAAAATGTGTGTCGCAAAAGTTGGCATCATGGTGGCGCTATAACAGGCCACTGTTTAAAATTTGGGACAGAGGTTCTTTGTTGGCATCCGGGGAGGGTGTGTGCACAGTTTGGCATCGGCCAGGCCAACAGTGCTGGAGATTAGCTGTACACAGACTGACACACACACGGTCACACAAAAGGACACACAGACGGAGTGCAAAACATACTCTCAACATGCCTTCGGCCTGGTGGAGACAAAATGTACTAAAATATTATATAATGCGATAGCAAATGAATTAGCTGGGCATTATCAGTTAAAACAAGAAAGAACCCTGCCCATTTGCAGAAATAAACAGGTCCATGAGTCTAATGCTTAATGTATATTAGGTGGTATAAGGGTCTAAACATACATCCTGGCTCCAGCTCTTATTAGGTGGTATAAGGGTCTAAACATACAACCTGGCTCCAGCTCTGGTGTCATGTGTGATAACAGAAACATTCTTGGACTTGAGATCATGCTATCTTTTGATTACTGACTATATCACGGCATCTACAGAGATTAGAAAATAAGTTTGATTTGTCAGTGTCAACCACTCCTAAAACAACACAAAATGAGAAATGTCATAAAAACAGACACTGCAATCTGAAAATATTTCACCATAATATTTGTGTTTTATCATACACAACCTATGGTAAACTATTGACTGAGCTGACTTTATTTAACCACTTAAACCCTATACGGGTTCTTGTGGTTAATGTTTACAGATACAGCTGACAGGAAAAATGCAGGCAGCTTCAAGTTTATCACAACAATCAATATAGTAAGCAGGCATTTCTCCATCTCCTCATCACATGCAAAACATCTACTTATATTTGCGTGACCATGGATATTTTGGAATGGCACACGCACCACTTGCTAATGTGCTGCTTTTAATATCCTCAGAAGGTACAGGATACATTCCGTCCAGTCAATGGTCTGTGAGGGACTCAATTCCAGTTACGTTAACTTGAGCCTATTCCACTAAATTTGATTTTATGCCTTTTGTTAACCTGCTCTGACCCTAACCATAACATGTTTAATCTTCTAAACACATTAATATCAAATTTGTGAACTACCATACAACTGGTGCTGCATCTGAAGAAGATAAGAATAGTGAATAGAAGACAGCACTCTAATTAAACAATATGAATGCAGTTACAGGGAAGTGGTACTGCATGGATGCATGATCCTTTATTTGAGTCTGTAGGCAACCTGTGGATTTGTTTATTAGACAATTACAGAGAGGTGTATTAAGGACTTCCTCGAATGGCTAAGTTCTGGTCAGGACATTGCCTTATGTAAGCCATTAAAGGCACAGTAACACAAAGCACATAGTTGATGTGGATTTCAAAAAGGTACATCAAGCCTACAAGTGTCTTGTCGAGGGAACACTAGCAAATCTCAATACTAGTGGCAATCATATGGAAAACAAAGGGAGGTTTATACACACCATAATAACGTCTAATATTAAGTGTCATGGGGACATAATGTGACGTTGGGAAGACATTAAGACAATGCAAATTATATACATTTCCCCCCGGCCCGCTCTAATGTAATGCTCCATGAAGAGGCGCTTGTCATTGGAGATGGATGAAGGGACGTCATAGTAAGGGGGTGGGGTTGAGATTCTGTGATGAATCACAGTGAATGAATCATTCACAAGTTTGTGATGGTGTCCCCATTGCCCCTCCCAGATCATTCCTGACACTCCATCAAGAAATGTATGAATGAATGAGGAAGCAGTGATGTCAATTGGGCATTCAGGAGAAGCTGATATTTCATTGCCAATTATGAGATCATCTACTAGCCTATGGCATATGTGACATACAGTATATTACCCCCTATATGTTGGTGAGCTTTATCTGAATTGTAAATAAAATTGCAAAATTGTGAGCTAACTTTTCTTAATGGACCCTCAGTCATGGGTCCAGTTTCACACACTTTCAGAGTTAAAATAACACTGAGAATGTTGTACATATCTTTCAACACATAAGCCTAGCTGTACTTACTTATTATGTTTTCATGCAAAGAGCCACTCATCAAAAAGAGTGTAAATCCAAGCGGGTGACAGTTGTACACCTACCTAAAGGAGGTGTGCTGGGTGAACCAGACCAATGACAGCTGTAAAATGGGGATTATGCTATCATCATCAGAGCCTAAAAATAAATCTTATCAGCTTACCTATTGGTCTAGTGTTATCCTGCCTTGGAACATAGAAAGGTTTTTCCCTTGAGGAGAACTTCATGTCTTGGGCTGCCGTGAAGAGTCCAGTGCTGTAGCGCCTGGAGGAGACAGGCTTGTCCCGTTGGCTGTCTCCGATAACCTGCAAGATTACATCCAACAGGGTCCTTCTCTCTTTCTTCACCTCCTTGCTGTCCAAGCACTGGCCACTCTGGCTTGAGGAGGTGACCAGCAGAAGGAAGACCATCAACAGCATGTGCCATTTCCTCTCCACCTGCATGGCTTCACTTTCTATAACAACGCAACAAGCAAATGCAAAAGTCAAGTTAGATTTAACAGTGGTCAGAGCAAAATAGGCTACTTATTAAAGTATTACTGCTGAAAATGAGAGTCTGCGATTTACATGCAATCTTAGAGATTAGCATCATTTTGAGTTTTACATCATAACAATTTATGTGAGTTAAAGCTGCCCCTCAACAGGCTGTAGGCTACTTTTCATTTCTGAGTTATTAAATGTGTCATACTTGTTTTTCCAAATGATATCAATATCAAAAGTTTAGCGCACAGATTAACAGATATTTTGTACCCAGTACCCTAGTGGTACCCAACTTTAAGCAGGTGCGTGCCGTACCAAGGAGCGCAAATGAACTAGATGCCAGCAGCCCACAGGCTAATGCATGTTTGGCAGGAGGGGGTATAACTTCAAACTTACTGCTTCAGGAGTGAAAGATGCTTATGTCCTGAAGAGTGGACACAATTGTCTTCAGTATGAAGCTCTCCAGGCGTTGTCTGTAGTTCCGACGGCTGAGGAAAGAGGCAGATTGTGTCCACTGCCGTCTTTCTTGAAATCATGCGTCCCGTTTTATACGACGAGCGAGCTTCTTGAATGTAATACAATCGATTTCGAGTGGGTGGCAAGGCAATGTTGACATCTTTGGTTCAATTTCTTCTAGTGGTGACAGTCGCTCCCTTTGGCACGCGCCCCTCCTTTATGCGCTCCATAACATCACTGTAGGGCAAAACTTCCAACAGAAGAACTTTCAAGAAAATCAGTGTTCACCTGTAAAAATGAGTCCTTTTGGAATTTCCATTGGACAGGGGAAAACAATAATAAAAAAAAAATAGTAGCCTATATGCACCCACGAAATATGCAAAGGAATAGTTTCCAAAGTAAGTTGAGAGCGACTTGTTGGATGTTGGGCGCAGACAGGAGGAGAGGTGTTTCTCTCTGGCCTGAGAGCATAAGCTTAAAGCTGACCTGTCAGCTAATTGACGTGTCGATGTTTTTGTTCATCGATGTCCAAGTCTTGTGACCGCCCTAAGCGCTGCAGAGAATGCGCTTATACAAGAACAAACCCTCAGACTGTTTCCCGGCCCGAGTGAATTGAAATCTAATAAATTGTGCCACAGACTTTTTTTTGTGCCCTTTATAAAGCTTATGGTTGATGAACAGGACGGGAGTGTGGGTTGAAAAAAAAGGGAAGCTCTTTAGATAGGCCACTCACTTAGGCCAATGGCAAGTGTGATAGGCTAAATCATGGATGTAATTCAATAATGTAACTAACTACTGGTAAACTAGCCTTTATCTTGTCTTTTTATAATTAGGACACGAATTCGTTTAAAAAATATATATTATTATTATTATTATTTTTATAATTAGGAGGATAAAAATTATCTTTGCTCTATGCCCAATGCCCATGCATATTCGAATGGCATGCCTTCGGTGTGAATCAATCAAGAAATCATCATTTCAATTGAATTGAATGACAATATCAATTAACAAAAAATAAACAAAGACAAGTAACATAGCCTACTTAAAAGTTTGTGCAGAGCATTTCTTGAAGCCATAATTAAACACAAGCCGGTTTCGTGTAGGGTTTTGGTTATTAATTTACTGAAATGATAAAGAAAGGACGCCATCTAGTGGGCTGGCACCACCATGTCATTCAACGTGAACCATGATCAAGATGAAAACCTGACTTATTTTTCTTATTTTTTTCCCTTTTTTTGTAGATTTTGATTCAATATCTAGATTGTAGATTTTGATTCAATACACACACACGCACGCACGCACGCACGCACGCACGCACGCACGCACGCACGCACGCACACACACACACACACACACACACACACACACACACACACACACACCACAGAACCATACTGTATAACCATACCATGAATTGAAAAATAACATATGCAAAACTCATAATTTATCTGCTATAATACAAATAAAAATA
>OOFJ01105175.1:0-14076 GCA_900323375.1 Benthosema glaciale
ATCCCTAAACTTCTTTGCCTTTTTTTTTTTTACTATTTTGAAAAACATTATTGAATAGTTCAACTAGCCAATCTACATTGACACGTTGTGAGCTTGTAGACTGGCCATTTAACTATTCAAAAATGTTCTTCAAAATAGTAAAAAGGCAAAGAAGTTTAGGGATAAGGGGTTTAGCATGTGACGGAAATGGAGCCCAGAGAGTGATAATGTTCCTCCCCCAGTCACCCAGTGACACTGCTGTGATCTCTTGATTCCACAGAAACAAGACCGCAAGGGGCTGAAAGCGTCGTGGAAAGATGACATCACTGTCACCTACTCACAGTGACAGCAGTGGCTCTTCTAAGCATGACAGCAACCAGGTTTGTGCGGTGTGTGTGTGTGTGTGTGTGTGTGTGTGTGTGTGCGTGTGTGTGCTCTCATGGTTGGCCCATGATCTGCCCAAATGATTCGGCTGTAATAAAAATATGAAAAACTAATACCAGTACTTTATACTTTGGTACTTACTTTGTGCCAATACTAGTACTTTAACTCAAGTAAAGTTTGATTACTGTTACCGGAGTAGTTCAATTATTGCAGTATTGATACGTTTACTTAAGTAACAAATATGAGTACTTTTTCCACCACTGGTAAACAACAAGGGACAGCTGATGGCACTCAGATGAATTGACGGGACACAGCTGGTATAGCACACAATGGGATGGTAACTGCACAGGGGGCTGGAGAGGGAGGGAGAAGAGGGAGGCAAGGGGCAGACAGGGGGATGATGACAAGCCTAGTAAACACCAGTTATGGGGAAAAAAGTACTAACAATTTCAGTGATGCAAATAGCCTCATCCTTTAGACTCACTAAAGGGAGAAAGGATGGCTGCAATCACGTTGTTGAAGTAGGACTCATAAAATGTCCCTGGCTGCGACCGATCTAAAAGACCAGCCCTGGGTCCCGTTACAATGAAAACCTATTTACATCACCGCAATGGCAAACAATGGGATGTAGCTCTGCTACATGCGCGACGTGTGCATCAAGTTTTTGTTTTTACATGTCGCAGAGAGACGGGCAGAAAAGCTTGTGGCCTATTTCTAACCGATAATGTTTTCAGATACATCTATTAGTGTGATGATTAAGTTTAAAACGAGTAATTCTGAAATCAAGATAAGTTTTTTTTTTATTCATGCAGGACTCGACACGTCATCACACAGCACGTTTTTGTTCAAAGGAAGTAATTAAAATTTGATTTCTATGGACTTTTGATATAAAAATACACAAATATGGAAATTTCCCTATTGTTTTGGCATAGATTAGGTATGCATAAGCCCATATGATGAACACAGATATGCTCTAAAATTGTGAAAAACTTGTTTTTCATTTCCCTACGATGTCTTTAATGACAAAATTGGGACGTCAGGTTAAAGTGGTTGGCTATACTTCAACATGCTGGAGTCTGGGACGTTATCCACTGTGTACTGGCAGATGACACTCCTGAGGCAGGCATTTAATGTGGCATGTTCCTCAAAGACTATTCCATGATTGGGATTTCAACAATTGGGTTTTTCAGTACAGACAGTTAAGCCCTTCCATCTTAACATTGCAGGGGCAAAGGGGCCTGTACATCTTAATGGAAACCAATATTATAGGGGATTCACACTGAGACGGATTGAGTCTGTTTGATTCGAACCGTCCCCGCTGGCCATGATTCGAATTGGCATTGATTCTTACGTACTTGAGTACACTTCATTCAATTGTATTCAATGCTTTCACATTGCAGCGATCCGTATCCGAGAACACTTCAAAATGGTCCCAATGTGGTCCCGCTCCCGGGAACGGTACGCAGCATTCACACTACCGCAATTTTCACACTACCTGCTGAGTGCGCATCTGGGACCATAATGTGAACCCCCCCCCCCCTTAAAGTTGACAAACAAAAAAACTAGTTTAGTTTGTGGAACCTAATCTTTTCCCGTCCTGTCTAGTCTATGCTCATGAGAAAGTCTTAAGGTACGCTGGTGGAACAATGGAAAATGCCTCGAGAGTGAACAGATAATTATGTACAGTACTACATGGTGATGTGTGATGATTAATGTAGGGCACGACAGGGCAATGTTATGACTACACCCATAGAACAATAAGTCATCCACCGCTTCTCTCTCTCTCTCTCTCTCTCTCTCTCTCTCTCTCTCTCTCTCTGTGTCTCTCTCTCTCCCCCCACAGGACAGCTGGGAGATAGTGGAGGGCCTCCGGGGGGTCCCTGCCATCATGCAGGAGCCTGACAAACAGGAGGGGCTCCTGCTCAAGAGGAGGAAGTGGCCTATGAAAGGATGGCACAAGGTGAGCCTCACACCAGAGTTCAAGTTCAACAAGGAAATAAGGAGGAGGATTAAAAAAACAATTACAGCTCACACACACTGTTGATTTTGTCGACTATGCAACTATGACAAAAAAAATGCTTGTCGAATACCTTTTTTCACTGACGATAACTAAGTGTAAACTAAATTAAAACTAATGGAAGTCAATGAAAAAACTTGTTTGTTGTCCTGCTTTCGCAACAGCAAAAGCTGTGGAATAGATGTAATATTGTACGTATGTCAGCAATAATAATCATGTTGCATCTTGTATTTTGTACGTCATGGTACTAAATCCCAGAGAAGTCAGAGGGCTGTGACGAGGAATTATGATAATCTCGACTTGGAACTTGGAAGTCGGAAAATTCGCCCTTGGCTAAATCCCACCCCAAAAAGCGTTTATTTGTGGAGAAATCGTGCCATTTAACATGCATCTCAATGGGTGAGAAGGACAGCTTGCCCTTTCTCCTCACTGCTAACGTGTCTATTGTACGGGTTGGGGAGGGAATTAGCGAAGGGCTAATTACTACTTGACAATGCACCCTACCTCTGATGGAAGGAGTTAGCCATATTTGCATAGATAAAATAAGCTATACTGAAGAGGAGACCGAGTACAGACTGTTGTGTCTGAATGAACTGAATTGGTGTTTTTCTTTTTTCTTTTTCTTTGACAAAAACGCATAGCGGTAATACATTAACATTTATTTGCATATGGCCATCAAAAGAATATAACACAAAATATTGTTGAGAGCTTATTTCCATTGCCTGAGTGTTAATTCTGTATGCTTTCTGTCCATGCAGAGATACTTTGTGCTGGAGAAAGGCATTCTGAAGTATTCAAAGCGTGGGACCGATGTAGGTATCCCTGCAATTACACACACGCACGCACGCACACTATTATTACAGGAGTATTTGATTTCTAGCAGGATTCCCCGCTACGTCTATGTGTTTAACACTGAGGGCTTGAATTTTGTTACCAGCTAAACCCTAGACGCGGCCCTAGGCCCGTTGTCGTGTTCCTTTGCCCGCAAAATGGGCTTGCTAAATCCCCTAATGGTATTTTGGTGCGCTATTAATTATGCCAACGGCGCTTTCCTCGCCTGGAGGTGTGGTCTTGGGCGTGTTGTCACGCGTTCCCCTAAAGTGCTATTTTTGTCACTCACATTTGGGAAAGCGACAGTGGAGATTAAAACCAGCCGTTAAGCCAAATCAGTCTGTGTGCGCTTTGGAGCCATGCGTGCGCTTTGGAGAGGCAGCTGCCTCATCACTTCTTCTTCTTATAATTATGCATCCTTTGATTTTCCTATAATCAGCAGAAGTGAGTGTCTGCTGTCACTTCATTGTGTCCATTGTGTTTATACAATTAAGAGGTTATTTGGCTTGTGCCACACTGGCATTATTATTATCATTTGGTCCCCACCGTGATCGCAGCATTTTTTGGGCATGGAGCCAAGAACACGTCTTTCATTTTAATCATATATCGGTGAGTTTTCGTCCATTTTTTACATTTCAAAGTGCTGTGTGCTCAACAAATATAGATCTTTAATTTGAAATAACAGGCGTGTAGGTTCTCTCTATGAAACTTTATGAAGCGGAACGTATTCGCCGGTGAATCGCAATAAACCGATTTCCCGAACCTTACATTTGGCTTGATAACGTGTCGTAGAGATGACCTACACGCATCTCAAATTAAAGATCGATATTTGGCGATCACACAGCACTTTGAAGTGTAAAAAATGGACGAAAACTCACCGTGATATGATTAAAATGAAAGACGTGTTCTTGGGGCTCCGCAGGGGGGAAAAGGAAACGGGAGCGCAGCACCAGGCTGCAGCGGGTCATGGGTGAGGCTGAAACAATATAACACTGGGCATAACGGCAACGATAAGGGGTCTTTTAAAGGCAATGGGATGTGGCACGGGGATTGGTTGAATTGCTGAAACGCCCAAACCACACCTATGCATAATGTAACGTGTTGCGGAGCTGTTTAAGGGGTTTAGAATGGTCACCAAAATAACAATTTTAACGGGGGAACGCCCGTTCCCTTAGGCTAAATGCCCTAATAGCGGTAGAAGCAAGTTGCAACAGAAACCGAGCCCTGAATCTTTTGTCTAACCTCAGATGTATTCTGTGTATTTGCTTATAGCTGAAGAAAGGAAAGCTCCATGGCTGCATTGATGTCGGCCTGTCAGTCATGTCCATCAAGAAGAAATCCATGTGCATCGATTTGGACACGGAAGATAACATTTATCACCTCAAGGTAACACGAAGACAGTATGCACGCAACGTGCTAATTGCTTACGACACACAGGGACACCCAGAGAGAACATCCTTCTAACCCATACCCAGAGAGAACATCCTTCTAACCCATACCCTAACCCATACCCAGAGAGAACATCCTTCTAACCCAGGGGTTCTCAACGTTTTTGGCTGGGGACCCCCGGAAATTCTTTGGCCATGTCTCGGGACCCCCCCCTCCCCACGACCCAATACAAATTGGCTGCAACAATAACCTTAATAATAGAGAAAATATAGACTAAATCCAAATATTATCATTAAGGGAAGTTTATGCATGGACTCTGTGTAGTGTACTATTTTTTCACCCCAAAACATGATTGACTAAAAGAAAAACTAAATTATGCTCGACATGCTACCAATTTATACATAATAACACTATTTCTATATAACTTTTAAAGCCAATATTTAATTTTTAGTTTAGTTTCCACACAATAAAAAGTAAATTAAAAAAAGAAAAAAAAAAGAAAATGTACCTAAGCTGGCTTTCGAATAGCGATGCACTGCTGCCATTACATATAAGACAAACACACTTGGAATGGTAAATAAAGGTGAACCTTTTTAATATAACTTTGTAATACTACTGATGTTTGCGCCTAACACTCTTGAAAATAAAGTATTACATTGTGGGTTGTTTTGCCTCTTCTAGTAGCTGTGAAGTTAGCTGACTGGCCTTTCTTGATCAATCAATCAAGTCACCTTTAATCAAGTGGCAGATGCCAAAAAGGCAAAGTCTTTTTTATTTTATATCTTTAATGGCTTGTCATGTGGTCTACCTGCACAGCATTTGTAATCTACTGGTAGACCTTTTTGGGCTTCCCTCCTGACCATAGGGTATTTACAGAGACTGGTCTGAAGAGGAAACCATTTACGGTCAGTCAGAGTGGCAGTTCTGTGGCCTAGAATGCCTTGAGGTCAGAGGAGAATGGCCAGACTGGTTTGAGCTGACAGAAAGGCAACAGTAATTGGAGTCCAATTACTAACTCCAATTACCACTGGTTTTAACCAGAGGTATGCAGTGGAACATGTCTGAATGCACAACACCTCACACATTGGTGCAGACTCTCTTAATCTCTGAGGGGAAATAAAGTAAACATGCGTACAATTCAGTTTACTTTTTCCATGTACTGTACACACACACAGACGGCAACATTGCTTCTCCCGCTCGTACGCACACGGCCTGTTCCCACGCTGACCGTGCGAAATCTTGTCTTTTGTTCGCCGTTGCCAGGTGAAGTCCGTGGAGCTCTTTGACGAGTGGGTGTCCAAGCTGCGACATCACCGCGTGTTCCGTCAGAACGAGATCGCCAGGGACCCCTCGGAGAGGAACCTGTTCCACCCGCACACCACCTCCTCCCCCGCCTCCAACGACGCCAGCTGGAAGGTAACCACGCGTCCCAGGGTTGTTTTTAGAGCAGTGGTCCGGGGACCACCAGTGGTCCTTGAGGGGGTTCCAGGTGGTCCCCATGCAGCTAAATGATGGAGAGTTGGTAACCAAATGGACCCTTTATAGATATTTAACTCTTGAAAGTTGACTTGACTTGACTTTATTTGAAATGCATAAAAACCACAACAACAACACATGGTCACAAGCAGATTGAGGATTATTCAGTAAAGTCCAGAGACTTATTTCCACTGAGGTCCTCCCGTACATAAAAACAGATTAAAAGCATGGTAATACAAAACACTGACAAACAGTACACATGACAAGCGCTCCCTACCCTACCCTGGTCTTCTTCTCCCTACTGGGGCACCCTTTCTAATAAATTAGCCTTTATTTGTTTTTTAAACGACCTCAGATTGACTGTTTGTTTGAAGTTTGTATCAAGGTTGTTCCACTGAGTGGCTCCTACATACGCAAATTACTGTTTCCCCATATTACTTTTAAAAGTTGGAAGGCTCAAATCTGCAAGAGCATAACATGAAACCAAATGGACCCCATTTTATGCTCTCAAGAGTTGCATTATTGTTAAACATCTGCAAGTCTCCACAATTGTGGACAAAATCTCATCCAACACAACAACATATTCTTTAGTTTTGGGTCTGAGAGGCTAAACCTCTTCAAAGGGTGGTCCGTGACTCAAATGCCAAATAAATAATGGGCCTTGGTATGAAAAGTGTCGAAGACCACTGGTTTAGAGCATTCATAATCATAAGTATAACTAAATGCATTCCAAAAAAAAACCTTTCAGGATTCCAATTCAAAGAGGGCAAAAGTTAATTCAGGATTTCAATTCAAAAGTACCCAAAATAGCCAATGTACAAGCTCAAAGACGCATCGCAGTGAGTCCGTGAAGGTATTGCATGTGGTCTCTGACCATGCAAGTGAATGACCTGGTGACCTATTATGACCGTCCATGTAGTCCATGTACCTACCGACAAGGAAGTGCACCGGATTGTCTGGTCTAGTCATTATTATTATTAGGAAATGATTAGTAGTTAATGGACCCTTAGTTGAGAAACAGTGGGATGTATACACATAGCAAGTGATCCAAAAGCACTGATCTAAATATTAGCCCATATCACCCACCCAACACAACAGTGGTCCCTGGTTGATTCCAAGTCATGGTGGTGGTCCCTCGTTCACAATCAGTTTGAAACCCCCTGGTCTACACAATGTAGAAGAATTGTTATTTTGATCAACGTTTGCCTGTTATCCCTCCTATGATACCACATCAATACAGCCTGGCATTGTGGACAAAATCTTATCCAACGGCAATATATTCGTCAGTTTTGGGCCTGAGAGGCTAAATGTCATCAAATGGTGGTCCGTGGCTCAAATGCCGAATAAATAATGGACTTTGATATAAAAAATGGTTGAAAACGTCTTGTTTGGAGCAAAACATTTTAATAAAGAAAGAAACACAATCCTCAGGGTTAACGTATCCATTTGTAACTCGGAGGAATTTGGCTTTGGTTAAAATCTTTTCACTATCAAGCGTTAAATTGACACAGAGTTTTTTTACATCACAACTACTGTACAGGTGTTGGAATTAATACATTCTGGAAGGTGCTTGAATTTCAAATAAAGTGCAGGAAGATAATTTCACGTGAACCCTGTTCTGGTGCATATCGTTAATGCGAACATTCTGTGAACAGTTGCCGGAAATAGCTGATAGCTTGCAGTCGTGGATAAGCTATCTGGGCTCAACAGAATCTCTAACTTAGTAACCGTGTCTAGAAAAGCACTTTATAAATAACGTTTATTATTTTTATAAGCTATTTTCAGTGAAAAGATTTGGTGACTGGTGTAGAGAGGACAAAGGTAGGAGACTAAATATAGACCAGTGAACATTGGTTCTCTCCTCTGCAGTGTTTTCTTGTTGACTAGTACTATGACTATATGAAAATCTCGTCGACTACCTTTTTTCACTGACGAAAACTAAATGCAAACTAAGCTATGATGACTAAGTATATAGATACAATTTTGCCCAAATATAAAAACTAGACTAAAATGTTAGGAAGGGACTAGTGGACACAAGATCCAGTATAAGTCATTTTACACTTAATTTGCATGCTGAAAATAGCAGATCTACAAGCTCACAGCGCGTCGCAGCGGGACGCGTTGTGAGTTTGTAGATCGGATATTCAGTCATTCAGTAAGGATGGCTAAATCAGTCATTACAACAGCATCAAGGCCCGCCAAAATACATTTTAGTCGACCAAATCAACTGTAGATTCAGACATTCACGTGACTAAAAAGTAACTAAAACTAAATGAAAACTATTCAAGAGACTATGACAAAAACAAGAATTGCTGCCAAAATCAACACGGTTTGTGCATCATGTCACATTCTCTCTGTGTCTGTCTTTCTCTGTCAGAGGGCTACTCTCACAAAGCAGGCGTCCGTAGCGCAGCAGGCTAAGTTCAGCGCCTGGCTCCACTCCTCAGAGGACATGAACAAATGCTGCAGAGGTTGGTCTCTCTTTACTGCCGTCCCCACTGTTTTACGGTCCGGAATGCACCCCATGTATCTGCCACATATCGGTATCGGCCAATATTTGCCGTTATCGGGCAATATAATATTAATAATATCGCTATCGGCAAATAAAACTGACATAAACCGATGGGAGTAGCCGAGCTGTTGTTGATATACAGTTTCCGTTGGCTTTGTTGGTGTGTTGGTTATCTGCAGCCTACTAAGGTGTAGAACCTTTTTCTTGTATAGATGTATTTGTCTCCCACAAAAAGGGGGAAATAAAAACAACAAGGACTAAATAAACATAATATCGGTATCAAAATCAGCTATCGGCTAAACTGCTATTTTAAACATTGGTATCGGCCAAGAATTTCCATATCAGTGCATCCCTACACTGTTTCATTACTTTATTATTAGAATCTTTCTATTTTAACTTCTTTTTTACTTCTGTTTATGAATATTATTAGTTGCTATTTTTATTCATTACTTCATCCTGCTGGCTGCGCAGTGCTCACTGCCCCTGACATATTCTTTTCTCATGGGAGTGTCTGTCTTGCACAGCATTGCAGGTCTCTTATCGTTGTCAGTGTCATGCTGTTTGGTTTATGTTTTTTTATATAGCTTCTAAAGCTTCTGCGTCTCACTGTCTGTCTTGTCTTTCAGACTTAGAGGAATGCGAGTCTTACCTCTTGGAACTCAACTTGCTGCTCAGGAGCATGGAAGTGCTTCACAGAACATACTCCGCCCCTGCCATCAGTGCATTGCAGGTACATACAGTACACACACACACACACAAACATGCACGTGTGGGTGGACACACCCACACACGTGCACACAGACACATTAGCAATTATTCTTATTATATGATATTCGTGAACATAGCAGTAGAGACATGCATGGGTATTCCAAGGCATGTTTCTAAGGCATGAGTGGATGGATACAGAAATTGAATTCTCGTAGGTACAGGCTTTAGTTTAGACATACTATTGGTCCGACTGTGCGCTGCACAGGAGCAGCACAGGTTTGACCGCATGTCCGACCGTTGTTTCTGCATGTCGGTCCGTTGGTGTGTCTAATCTGCGTGTGCATCCCAAATCCACTTTCCTGTTTGGACTGGAAAATGATGTCTCTGGTAGTATGGATCTGGTAGTGTGGGTTTAGGGTTGAAAGTGTCCCCACTTGATCATGTAACATAACATGCGGGAGGAGTGAGCGAGTGAGTAGGCAGGAATTTGAGGAATTGGAATGTGGTTGTCAATCCAAACCTGCTTGATTCCTCGAGTCCGGACTCACTCTCATGTAAAACCTCTCCTCCATGCTGGGGGCGTGGCTAAGGCTAAAAACAATTGTATTTTGCTGCGTGTCGATCTGAAACACAAGCGTATCGGTGTCTGTCTGTGCGACCGGGCATGCTCAAACATGCAGCACGCAGCCCGGAGCGGCTTGGAGCTTAGGACGGTCCTTGCTCCAAAGCCGCTCTGACCCATTTTAAAAACAGCTCCACGCTCAGTTCAAAACCAGCCCGCTCCACTCCCACTCCACTCAGTCCGCTCGTATCCTCTGGTGGGGATGGATGCATTTGCTCGGTGCGCACACCTAGGCTTGAGCCCAATTAGTTTGACTCATCAGGCTAGGTGTGACTGCAATGAAGTCAGCCCTCCACACACACATTTCCAGGGGAGAGACGGCCTCTGTCATGACATGTTTTCATCTACCGCATGCTCTCTTTCCATCTCACAGACTCACACACTCATGCATGCATGCATGCGCACACAAACACCCTGGATATAGTTACGTGAGCTCAGATGCTGTGACATAATGTAAGCATTTGCACCATTGTTTCCATTGTGAACTAGTCCACGTCTACAAAGGACAGTGTCAGTTCCTCTTAACTACCTCCATCTTGGCAGATTTTTGAGTGGTGCGCACTGCAGCCACTCAGCAGCGATGTGTGTCCCTCTCTGCCTGGCTGGCTGGGTCTGAGCACATAAATAGTGTTTTTTCACCACCACCAAGTGTCACTGTTGCGTAGCCACACACACGCACGCACGCACGCACAGTACAGCACCACTCAGTTCAGACGGGTCTGATTTTTATGGTCCTCATGGTGTTCCAGGCAGGTAACTATGACATCCCCAAGAAGGAGAAGAGACCGAGGAAATGGCGCTCCAAAAACAGTGGCAAAGAGTCCAAAACTACTCTTCAGGTATGCACGTGCGCGCACACACACGCACGCAGTCGCATGCATCACGCACCCACCCACACATAGCTTGCCAGTTATGCATGTACAGACTGGCTGGACTGGAATTCATACTTTAATGCGGTTATCAAAACGACTGATTTCAGTCATTTGGATTCCGGAAATGCTGCATGAATGCATACTGTAATGGGCCTTGATATGAAAATGGTTGAAAAACACTGGTTTAGGAAACTGCACTAGTAGTATGTGTTGGGGGGGGGGCACGATGTTTCAGCCGTGAGATTTTATTTAGCATTTTATCCATGTGCTCTCGCGTCGTCCAGGTCCCCAGTTGTATCTCCTCTGACTCCCCTCGCCGCCACGCCTCTCACCCAAACCTCCACATCTCAGTGGAGCCCAGTGGTAGCAGCCAGGAGGCCGGCCCCCTGTCCCCGGACTCGCCCACGGACGTAAACCACCTGCAGGAGGACTTCTGCCGGCTGGCCAACAACGGTGAGTCCCTTAGTTCTCTACCCGTGTCCCCTCGGCTATGTATGCGTTTGTTTCTCAAGAAAACACAACAGGTCCAATGGTCCATAATGGAGGGTAACAATCTTTCTTAATCCATTGTAGGCCAGTCAGTCTAAGCAAAAAAAAGGGTGTGTGACCCAAAATAAATTGCAATAGTAATCGGTGAAGGTTTTTTATCATCCTTAGGGTCATCCAAATAAAATATTAAAGCTGTGTATTATATATTAAAGCTCTTATCATTGTACATCATCATAGGGTAAAATAGCCACTATGCCTATCCGCTCAGGCTCTATGATGTAAAATTACACATTCATTGTCAAAGTCCAATTCATGTTTGTGTAGTACAAAAGCATAAAAAACACTCCTTGGGCTAAAAACGTCCATAGCCGTCATCACAAATGTGATGACTGTCCTCACATTCGGGCAAGTGGCTATGGCCTAATTTAGCCCAAGGGGTGTTTTTCATGCAAAGCTAATGCTTGGAATGGGTTCAGAATCATGAAAAAAACCCTAGTTTGACCACGTCACATGCTACTTAGGCATAATGAAAAGCTTTGAGGGTTTGTGCACGCACAAACATTGTGTTGACACAAACATCGAATGCCATTCGTTCACAATGAATGGCCAGCTTTGAGCGTTTGTGTAAAACACAAACATTGCGTAAACACAAACGTTGTCTACGAAGGTA
Source organism: Benthosema glaciale (assembly GCA_900323375.1). Lineage (NCBI taxonomy): Eukaryota > Metazoa > Chordata > Actinopteri > Myctophiformes > Myctophidae > Benthosema > Benthosema glaciale. Next base: position 11,950 of record OOFJ01105175.1, read on the forward strand.
CGGATTCAAATTGGCCCCCGGGAATGAGGTGATGTATGATAATAAGAGCGCCTCTCACTTCACACGGGTGTAATTTTCATGGCTTAACTCGTTTGTCTTGTATGATCCAGTTCACGCCACATTGAAGTCTGCCTTCGGCTCGCTGTCGGCGGAGAGAGACAGGTTGAGACACACCATCGACCTGCAGGCCCCGTCGCCTCCGCAGGTGATCTGCCTGAAGAACGCTTATGCCTCGGTAAGTGTGTGCGGGGTTGCCTTTTTGCGCATGTGCAGGCAGGTGTACATACATGTACAGTAATGCATGTGTGTGCACACATTTCTGCCCGGTAGTGTGTGCTTTTCCATATACGCCCCTGCTACTGTACATGGAACATGTGAATGGCGACCATGACACTCACTCCGGCCGTTTCTCTTCTCTTTCCCGTGGACCAATAAGGATCTCCCGGATGGTTCCCGCTCCCTGGTGCACCAGGCCTCCAATGACAGCAAGGCGTCCGATTCTCTGTCGGAGTTCTTCGACGCGCAAGAGTACCTCCTCTCGTCGTCTTCCTCAGAGGTTAGATAACAGATGACTCACATTGACGATGCTCAGCGTTATCCCCCTCTTGTTGAACCTCATGTGTGTTTGTTAGATTAAAGCTGCTATAAGCAATATTTGTTCAGTATTTAAAAAAAATAATGTAATGACCTTTTTGGTATTCTGACAGCCAGCAATGGGTAAAATGCTCCCAAACAAAATGTAGTCACTGGGGCCCACAATCTGCATTCAAAGCTTTGCCATTGGTCGATTTGCCTGTCTACTTCCTGATTGGTTAGTCATTTCTAACAGGGTTATTTCTTTTCGACCAATGACAAAGCTTGTAGGAAAATCTTCAAATGCAGATTCTGGCCCCTAGATGTGTCACTCAATAAGTTCATTAAAGTTTTGACAACATGGCCTGAATAAGGAGCTTACCCCATAAGTGCTGTATGTCTACAGATGCCATGATGTGACGCAAGGTGTGTTGTTGGCCTTTTTGGCTGACATTTTGTGTCTTTTGACCCCCCCCCATGTGTGTCCAGATGTCAGACGATGACTCCTACATCAGTGACATCAGCGACACCGTCTCCATGGATACGTACGTCAACGAGGGAGGCAGCGAGAGGCACGGCTCAGGTACGCTCACTGCGGCTGTCAAAGGGTGTCGATTTTTACGCCATTTTTCTTTATTTGTTTTCACTTAGTTTTTGTCATATTTTAGTCACCTTGGAAGCTTATACTGTACGCTGTTATACCTTTCAATCCGCGAAAACAAATGAATTGTTGTAATTGCCGTAGCAGTCAAAGTCGTTAAGCAAACAGCCGTCCGGCGGCGACGGGTTCCCAGTTTTGGTTCCCATGGTGACACGTCTATGCAGCATGTGTCAAACATACAGTAAACCGTTTTTTTTCTTTTCTAAACGCCCCGTCGTGCGTCAGCTAACTTGCCGATAACTTGCGTCGTACATGCGCTGGACATGATCAGCAGTGGAAAGAGCAAGGTGCTAGAGCAATCTGTGTTATTCTAAAACCGTTTTAATAAGCATGGTTATTATGGTATATGGTTAGTGTTATTTCTTCATTCAGAGCATGCCAACACATTACACAGCAGAAGAGAGGTGATGGAACAATCTGTGTAAATGTATGACAGTTTATTTCAATAAACATGGTCATGACATGGCGTGGAAGTGTAGATTCTGCCATGGTAGGAAGGGCCGCGACGGTTTACCGGTATCTATCGAGCGCTGATCCATGTCCGGTTGCCAGAACGGACTTCCGTAGCTGTCGTTGCTTAAAGTCTCTATTGTCACGGTCAGGCAGAAACCTTGTATCTCCCAAGTTTCAAATGTGTATGTTTTTTTTTTGTAGACGTAGATTTGTAGGCGTAGATGGGCTATTTTCACTATTTTAAATCATTTTACAAATGAAAAAAAATGTTTCAAAATAATAATAATATGAATCAATATACCGGTAGACGTTTTTCCAGAAACGTAGGATTTATTTTTATAAAATCGAGCCTCAGGTCTAAACGGGTTACTCCTCATAGGACTAAGACTAAATGGTGTGTTTATACAAAAAAAGACTAAATCAAAATATTCAGAAAAAAT
>OOFJ01105178.1:0-10599 GCA_900323375.1 Benthosema glaciale
GTGTGTGTGAGAGTGAGTGTGAGAGAGAGAGAGAGAGGAGGAAAGCGATGGAGGGAGACTGCATGTGTTCCTGCTTGCCTAAATGTGAAAATTGCTTTTGCCATTATTTCAGGGTTATAGATGAGAAAGCGGGAACTGAATGGATTTTCTTTAATATAACAGACATAGGACGCCACATACAGAGAGGCAGAGGGAGGCCCAGACTTCTTTGATTGTGCTCACAGAGTGGAAAGCCCGTGACAGGTGTGCTTTTGTATGCGCATGTGTATGCGAGGCTGAGGGCAGTGTTTGCGTGCGTGCGTGCATGCATGCACACACACATGTGGATGGGATGTGGTCGTGCACTTGCAGCCATAAGGTGTGTGTGTGTGTGCGTGTGCGTGTGCGTGTGCGTGTGCTTCTCGAGTATGGCTGGGTGTGCCTTAAGCTTCTCCAACTTGTGCTGCTGACACTCCCTGGTGAAAAGAGGGGCCTTCTCACTCTTTCCTGGACTGGTCTCGTAACAGGCCGGGCACAGTGCTGTCCTGCACATGGACACAGAGCCTAAACCGGGAGACTGGAGAAAATATTTTGCATGAAAAACCCAGTGGCAGAGAATTGAGAGAACTGTACCTCAAGTAAGTAGATTGACTCTTACTATACCGGTTGAGCCACGTCTATTATGGATTTACATTTAAGATGGAAGAGGTCGTCTTTAAAATGGTCCCGCAGCCTGGATTGTTGGAAAGTAAGATGGTTCTGCTTATAGTGGTAATCTGATATTTCCATAAAGTGTAAATTCAAATCTATGGAATTTCTCTATAGTTGTATGGATGCCAAGGGCGTGTCAACCGTCCTTGGTAAGTCATACAGGTGTCAGGAGGACTCGACTGTCTAATTTTGACATCAGTGAACTTGACTTGTCATGAGTGACACTCAAAGGTCAGGGGTCAACTCATCCCATCCTGTAGTGGATTCTTAAACTAGGGATTTGTCCTAAAGTGGTGTCTGGATATCCTCTACTTTCTATTGGTAGTCATGTTAGCAAAACGCATCTTTCAGTTATTAATGTTACCTTTAGAGGCAATGCATTTTGAATATCCAATTAAATGTGTTTTATTTAGTTAGACCTTACCTTTTATTGCAGGCAACGGCCACCTTGATGTAAATGCTATGAGTTGCCACTAGATGTCAGAATTTGCCTGATAACTGAGCTCCCCCCTCCCCCCCACCAGGAACCTTAGGGGAAAGCTTGTGAGTAGCCTGCCTGCACATGGTGAGACAGCTTCCCCAGGAAGCCTGGGTGACATTTGCCTCACTTAATGACACAAGCTAATTAATCATTAGCGGTCCCAGAGGTATTCCTGTTAGAGAGGCTTTGTCGTGCCTCTCCTCAGTAGGGGGTCTCAGCTTCAACATGTTATGTATGCATAACCGCCTCGTCCCATGCTAAAACATCTTAATTCTTGCCCGTTTAGCTACTTTGACTGAACTGTACTAGCACTTATTCCACCCATCTCGTATAAAGAGCAGTGGCAGACCAATTTCAGACTATTTAACCTTGTGGAAGCAACATACTGGTATGTCTCTTAACCATATTTAACCCTGTCATCCCTTTTTTGCAGAGGTTAATATAGTTGAACATTGGGGGAAAAAGGTGAAACATAGCGATCTACAAGCTCACAATGTGTTGCATCATTACACACTGTGAGCTTGTCCATTTTCTATTTTCGCTATGCAGTGTATGTCGAAGTATATAGGGCTTTGGTTCATAAAGGCCTGCAGCAGATCACACTCAGACATGTTGAATGACCGTGCGATTCTGCTCTCTGCTGCTTACTTCATCTAGGCCTTATAATGCTGTTTACTTTTTGGGGAATTGTGTTAGTTTTGGAAAGAGTCTCTGCGGTCAAACGTCATGGATGAAAGACGATCACTGTCTCACTTCAAACAAGGAGGATTGTTTTTGTTGTTGCAGATCTTCTTGTCGAGCAACAATGGTAACGGCGCAGCTGTATGTGAGCGTATGTGTATATGAACCCCAGCTAACGGGGCCATTTGGGTTATGACTAATTATCTCTCATGGGGTGAAACCCGCTCTAGATGGTCTTTTGAGTCCAAGAAATATGTGTGAAAGGCTTTTGTGAGCCACAGAGAAAATGAAATCTGCCCCCTGTATGTGTTTCTGCCCCCTATGCATCATTACCGACCCCCCCACTGCGTTCCAGGCTTGTTTAGGAGAGGACAGCCCTGGTCATCACGTAGTGAAGGCTCCAGGTGATTCACCCAGGTGCCCTTACGCCCTGGCCTCTTACTAGAGAGGAGCTTTGGGTTGTGTGGGGGGTGTGAGGGGCAGCAGTGAGGCCAACAGGGTCACTTGGTGATGGGGCTGGGCTGCAGGAGGTCTCTCGGAATGTTAGAGGTTTTGGGACGAGACTCGAGGTATCCTTTGGGTAGCATGACCTCTGACACCTGCTTGCTAGCCCCAATTCTTTTTGCTGTGATCTGAGAGAGGTGGGTGTATGTGGGGAGACTGAAATATTATCTAGAAGCAGACTGCAGCGGCAGAGTTGCAAATATAACCCTACCAAATTGAACTCAACCAGATGCTAAACTTTTCAGGACAATTGCCCATTATTGACCGTGGAGACCATTTTGCTCTCATGTCATACTCGGGTTGGACAGGGGTCATCGCAATTTTTTGCACACTTTATTGTAAATGATCCATTCTAAAACAAAAGATAATTGCATTAACAACTTTGTGTCTGCCTAACAGAGCTAGAGTATTGGCAATCATCGGACCCAACATATTTTTATTTCTTTTCCGTAGGTCAGACTGGTTTGCATATGCAGCTCCTCCATGAAAGGTGACATTTGTAGGCCAATACAGGCAGATGAATTATTCCGTTTCATACTCGTGTCTCCTTATTGGTATGCAAAGGAAGACCGGGTGAGGCTTTAGCTCTCTGCCAGGTGCTATTTCATATCGCTTGGATATACACAGGATCCTTCATTTCCACTCTAATCACACCAACATAGAAGACCATTGTAATTCTGACACTGGCACGACTTTGTACCACATGGGAATATTAGGTAAACCTGACACCTGCGACAGGAAAGCGTCCTTTAAGCATGTGAACCTTGGCGTCCCTATTCTGGGGCACACATTCGGCGAAAGAGGCTCTTGTGAAACGGATGGTTGCCAGTGTAGAGCACAAACAGACAGTTTGTTCAACATTTAGCTGTTTAGGTGCAACAAGATGACACCCCGCGTTAGTGTATCCTTTAGCAAGACGCTGAACCCATAACTGCTTCTGATGAGCAGGTTGGTGCCTTGCCTTGTTTCCGCTGCCATCAGTGCGTGAATGGGTGAATGTACTCATAGGAGCCACACAGTGGAACAACCTCAAAACCAGTGTCAAACTGACAACCAATCTGAGGTCTTTTAAACAGCAGACAAAGGCATGTCTATTGGAAAAGGTTTGACGAATCCATGGAGAAGTGCCCTGTAAAGTGTAGCTATCAGTGCTATCAGTGCTGCATCCAGGGCGCGCGCGTCCAGGGCACCCCTCCGTGAAGTGATCTACATAGGATAGAGAAGGGAGCACTTGTCTTATGTTGTATGTACTGTATATGTTACTGTCATGAGGACCTCAATGGAAATAAGTCTCACTGTCTCAGGACTTTCTTGTGTAATCCTCGAAATGCTGTACCAATGTGCTTTCAATGCTTTTCAAATAAATCAAATCAAAGCACTTTGGATAAAGGCACTGTATAAATGCACCATTTACCATTTCTGCATGTCCATAGATTAGCAGACGTGCACAGACAATTGGAGAGTTGCTGCACTGTTGCCACATTAGATGGTAAACTGAGCTGGTGAGAAGATAGAACTACTGTACCACCATGGTTGCAGAATGCAGATAGTCTCTGTCTAGGAACACACCGGGGCGTGTCCCTCCTGTGGGAGACCCATCTGCAGGCCTCTAGCACTGGCACCGCCCCTTCCTCCACACCCATCACCACTCACTGTTAATAATACACACGCAATATACATGCAAACACAAGTTTGTAGATAAATGCCACACACACAGACACATCTATGCCCAGACTCAAAGCACATTTAGCAGATGCACAGTGTGCGCAAATGTACCTGCCTCCCTCGCGGTAGAAGCGCTTGTACCCCAGAATTAATTCGGTCAACACCCATTCCATCTCGGCAGGGGGCCACAGGAAACAGATGAGAGCTAGTCAGGTTGATCAGGAAACACTGAGGCTTACCTATTCCTGCTGATGGATGTGACTCTACAAACTGTGAGGATTGTTAACAGTGAATCAACATCGTTTTGTGTAGAAAGTAGTGTTATAGACTTGAAAGAAGCTGCCATGGAAAGCGATGGCGGTGATAGAGGGAGGGGGAGGAGAATCACTTGTCGCTCGGCGAAGCTTCCACCCCTCCTGATTCCTAGTAGAGGCAGCCCATTCACCACTACATCTATCAAGCTCCACGCATGAAATTGCCTTTTCGAGTCAGCAAGTGGTGGATTTGTTGCAGGGCCTTAAGGATAGCTTATTTACTCACTTGTTTATGGTGAATCAAAGTGAGCAAAACTTTTTCTGCTCATCCACCCTCCCCTTTTTGCAGTTGAAGCCTCTTAGCCATAGCCCTTTCATGGTGTCAGGGGTGGGGCCAAGTGCTGCATGTGACTCTGTATCTCTGGGAACCCCGCAATTACATCTGGCACAACTCTGCATGAAGTAACGCTTTATAAGCCTTTGTGCATCTCGGCTTTGAAGAGCCGCGGCCTTCTATAAGTTAGCTTTTTGTTGTTGTCCCCCCGTCGCCCCCATCCCCCCAGCACCCAGCTAGAGACTGGAAACAGAATACGATGTGTCGTCTCCCTCATCACACAAAGCCCCAGTCCATTGGACACACCTTGGACGGCACAAAGGATGAAAAGCACAGCAAGGCTTGGACACGCAGGACCACGCTGCCAACCCAGATAAAGACGCTTCAAAAGTCGAGCGGTAAACAGCGGCTGCCTTCTCCTCCATCGCTGCCTTCCGTCCTTCCCAGGCCCCAGGAGTGAAAAATAAATAAATCAATAAAATAATAATAATAATAATAATAATAATAATAATAATAATAATAAATAAGAAGAGAAAAATAAAGTTATGGACAGAAAAATGTGAAAGACATTTTTGTTTCCTGCATTTTGGACTTTGTAGGTAACTGTGACTGTGATTAGACATGACATTAGACTAATGTTGTGTCCACTAATGTTGTGTCCAGGCAAAATAGAGATGCGGGTACATTCCTGTATAAACATGTAGATTAATGTGCATATATGTGTGCTTTTGGTCAGAGCTTAGAATTGACCAAAAAACATCCCAGCTTTGAGCCCGGAAACCCATAAATAAATACAACACTGCTGCCCCATCTGAAATCCCCCAATCTCAAATCTGCCCTTTTCTCACAGCAGCAAGCCATGGCTGGACTGGTGCCGTCCATTTAGCCAGAAAAATAGACGCCATTTTGATTCTCTCAGTCCCAGTCTCTCCAGATCTTTTGTGCATTTTCAAGTCAGGATACCAATTGTATCCAATGAGGAGAAAGGATTTGGATTAAAAAAGTGAAATTGGAAGTGGAACACTATAACGTTTAAGCTGATAAATGTGTCTCCTGATTTGCTCAAAAATTGCAATCCCCCTGAGAATGTATTCTTTGTTTATTAAAGAGGTGGACTCATTACTGAACACTATACTATCAGAACATAATAACAATTTTTCTTTTTTGTTTTAATAAAACATTACCCTACCTTTATGCCATACTGAATATAGTTCGTCATATGACAAATAGCAATTGTGAGCTATTTCTGCCAGTTTTGACAAATCTTTAAAAAGCTTGCCAATATTATGACATCCCTGGCGTGGTTAAAATAATCCATTTGGCCTATTTCTGGAATTTATAAAGAGTAGGGAAATATATAATTTTCATGACCACACATTAATGTGTGTTATGGACTTGACTTTTGGTCTTGTGCAGGCTACAAAGGAAATAGTATTTTTTCACCAGCAGCCCATAGTGAATTTACGTTGACTTTTAAAAGTGCAACTGAATATCATTCTGTTCTCTCCAATGTCTTATTCCTGTCAGCATTTTAACACAAAGCCGTTCAAAAATTGGAGAGGAGATGACTTTTCCCTGGTTGCAGAGCTACCTCCTCCTGCCTCTCTCTCCCGCTCTCTCTCTCCCGCCCATCGAAACAGATGGCGTTTTATGCTGAGCACAATCAGGACTATTCAGCGTTAGGCTGAGCAAGCCCTCCCCACCTGCGCTTGCCTCGGCCCCAATCACAACTTAATGAACACGTTGGGAGCAGTCTGTTCCAAATTACTCCCAGTAGGAGCTGGGCCGACAGGTAAGCCCCAACCCCCCACCCCTTGCCATCTCACACTGGCCCCTTCCCTCCACCTCAACCCTTCTGCACCAATCGCACTGCCCACTCGCCACCGACAAACCCTGGCCCCTGTGCCCAGCCCCTCAACTCCGGCCCTTAATCAAATCAAGATTTGTATCTCGGCGCTGTCAGCATTCCAGCCCCAGCTCAGAGAGGCTGCGTGTACAGCGACAAGCATATAAGTTACATGTGGGGAGATGCGGATTGACAGCTCGATGTGTTTATGCGTTGGAGCTGAACTGCTTCTATTTGATATAGTCAAGAGGGTTGTTTTGCCATGTGGGTAAAGGGATATATATATGCTTTAACTATTTATCGTATCTCTCTATCCTATGCACAGTTTCACTCACAAACACACTCTCTGAAAGGACATCACCGGCCTCTGTAACTGCTCTGGTGTACTGTGTTAACCACATCAGGCCTATCTCTATGCCTAATCAGCATGTTTCCCCTGCTTCAAAGAGCACCATTTATGCATTTGTGTTCCGATCATTTGCACTCGCGGCTCTGCAAGCCCTTGCGTATGGCATGTATGGCTCCTTTCAGTCATGTTTTATTCATGCAGTGACATTGAATAAAGGAAGAGGAAATTAGCTATAGTGTTTCTTTCCCTTCCCTTTTCTATGGCAAAACCGCTCCAGTAGTAGTGTGTCTCTTCTCTGGTTATGTGTACTATACTAAGGCAAGGGATGGTTGTATATCCTGAGTGAGCGGTTGACACCAGACGTGTGCTGTGGCCAGGAACCCCTGACATTCCGATTCACCCTCCAACGTCCCAGGGGACAAAAGAGTGAGACCGGAGCGGCGGCCTGGTCCTGTCCCATCAATCGCCGCAGGACCTCAGGAACCGCAGGCCGGCCATACCCGCCCCGCGTGGGTGTCCATCACTGGGTTTTGACAGGAGTGCTGGGCCTGCTGCCTGCTTCCTATGCACTGTCCCTCTGGTCAATCTGCAACTCAATTGGCCAAGCGCTGGTGGGTGATGCTTTCTCCTTCTGCCGCATGTCAAAAAGGGCCTGGACCCACAGAGGAAGTGCAAATATCCTCTAATGGCCTCGATACAGATGGATGTGCCCATGACAATAGGCCACCGTGCCTGTGGTTTGGGTTTTTTGTCAGTGAGCAACACAGAGGGGCCACCACAATAACACAACAAAATTATGCATGCAGGCCAAGTACCATTGACATGTTAAAAAGCACAACCAGTTGCTATTATAATTGAATTAGCTCATTCCAGGGCAGTAAAACCTTTCTTAATGTGTCTTCTAAAGCCACTCTGGGGGCATAAGGACAGGTTTTAAGACAATGGAGCAGTGGAATAACAGGAGTTAGTGGGTCACCTTAGGGCCATATATCTCTCAGTGAATGAACACAGCATGACATGGTTGTTTTTGGAAGGTGTTGTGTTTTTTTGGGGGGGTGTACTTTCACTATAACCACTGATGGTAAAACAGTAAATAGTGCATTTTTATAGCCCCTTTTATCCAAAGCATTACATTCACCCATTCACACACTGACAGCAGATTAAACCTTGCAAGGCACCAACCTAATCACCAGGAGCAGTTAAGTGTCTTGCTCAAGGACACTTCAATGCGAAGCCAGTTGGATCCAGGGTTCAAACCGGGAACCTCCCGATTCCCAAGCGGACTGAGCCACTGACACCCACTGATAGTATGAGTCATTTAACAAGATGGATTTTTGGTTCTTTAATCATTTAAAGAGAACGGCGTGCAATATACAATATGCAAATGATCTTTTCAGCTCATGAGAATGGCAACGTTTGAGCTTTTCTTTGTGGAGAATTTTTCTGTGTTTGAACCATCACTCACACTAAAAACTTTTGGCAACATCAACTGCTGTGAGTGACATCACACTTGCCACGGGTGAATGCTGACCTGCTTGAGAAAACACTAGCATCAATGGTATTCACTCTGATCATTTTGGGTTTTGACTGGGATGTTTAGTTACGTCCAGGGGTGTCCGATCTCCCTCTGTCTCCTATAGGCGTTCATTGAGAGTGGCCACTTTGTGTACAGCTGGGGCGTGTTTGGCCAGTAACGTAAAACCAGGAAGCCTTTGAAACTTAACGAATGCCTCTTCGGGGAGGAGGTTGGGAGTTCACTGTTATTTGGAGATTCAAAGCTTTTCTCCTCGGACACACCAGGGCGGGTCAGAGACCAGGAGCTGCCTAGCATCATGTCTCCAAGCAGCTGGAGGATGAACTGGGAGTCTGGGTGTGTGTGTGCGTGCATGCGTGCGTGCGTGCGTGCGTGCACACGTTTTTCCAGCATGACCTGTTTGAAGAGTTGGTATCAGTTTTCTCTTTGTTTCAGTCGAGCATCAAGCAGAGCTAGGGCACCGCAGAGGGCCACCCGGCTTCGACAGTCGGGAACACCATTCATTTAACACAGCCATAAGCCATGCATGAGGTGTGTGTAGCATTGCCACATTAATTTTTATATTTCCTCTAACTGGTGCCAATCTGCCAGCACAAACAGGCGCTGAGTGAGGGGATTACAAAGCGCGACTCCAGCATTTTCGGGGCAGGTCCTCCATGTTAACAAGATGGTAGTTAATGGTACAGCTTTTTACAGCGGCGGTCGCATGTATAATTAAGCTGCTGTTGTATTTGTCATAAAAGTCACCGGGGGTGCAGGAAATGTTGCAGGAGCTGCGTTCACTTTGAACAGTGGAAAATTAAAACTGTCAAAACCTCACAATGCTGTTTTGACATCATTCCAATGTTTATGGATTTTCCTGTGTGCGGTCGACGTGGTGGTATTAAACATCACTTTAAGTGCTTCACCTTGTTTTTGTTGCGGTAACAAAGGTTTGCAATGTTTGCACAATGCAGATTTACCCTTCTGGGAGGTCTAGCCTCCAGTGCAGCTTCTGTACCTTCTTGCATGGCTCCCATGATAAATTGTCTGCCCACTAACTAATGCAGCAGTTCCTAGATGTTATCAACTTAAACATCAACTCTGTTAGTTAGAGACATTATGTCTAAAACGGTTTCTTTTCAGAATTCAAATTCAAAAATAGCAAAAGCAGCAACAAGTGCAAAGTACAAATAAATGGTACATTATATAGCGCTTTTATCCAAAGCCCATATTGTGCATTACATTACATGCAAGGCACAAATCTGCACATCGGGAACAATAGGGGTTCAGACTCTAGACTCTAGAGTCTTGCTCAAGGCCCTTCAACACCAACTCTGGGGAAGCCCGGGATCGAACTGGGAGTCTTGGGGCTGCCATCCGGCTGCTCTACCGGCCACTCTACCCCTGATCTAATGCCGCCCCTAGCACAAACTCGAAGCGTGTCGATTTGCGCCCTGTGTCGAGCTTGCAGATCTGCTACTTTTGATACTTTTTGATACTTACTAGACGCTGTGTAGTATGAGCATAGGGAAAGTAGGGCATTCATTTATGAAAGACATTTAATTTACAGGATTGTTAATGGTGTAACAATACACTTTTTCCAGCTGGTCTCATTCCACTGCTATGCCTCACTGGAAACGAGGAAGCTAATCCCATTGCCAGACTGATAACCTCTTACCCCAGATATGATGTGTGGTCATGCACGCATTGAGCCCGGGTGAAACCACTGAACCCTAACTAGCCTCTCCAGCCTGCCTGTGATTCTAGTCTGAAATCCCTAATCCGCAAGGGACTATTTTTTTCTTTTTACACTTTTTAAGTGTCAAAATAACATTTTTGATTTTACTGTGTGCCTGACAAATTACGACAACATGCTTTTTTTTTTTAGAGAGTGCTCTGCTTTATTTTGGGGTCAGTCGCAGCTGTGTACAAAGGATGAAGTGCTTACAAGGACTGCAGAAACATAAGGTGGCAGCATGTTGGCAGCGTGTCAGGAGAATGTCATGCAGACGTCGTTGCCAAAAGATAAAGCAGATGTATGATATCTATGGAGATGAGCACGAGGTGTCATGCCCAGCCTGTCACCCCCACCCCTCGTCACCTCCACTGCACCAGTTCCCTGCCATGCTGAGGACTCTGTATCTATGCTAATATGGGGATCAGTGGACTATCAAACTCGTCTCACTTTATCTTATCACTAAGCTCTCTCCGTCTCTCTCTCTCCCCTCTATCTCCCTAGCTCTCTCTGCATTGCTGCATCCATGCTTCACTCATGCCCC
>OOFJ01105182.1:9268-25789 GCA_900323375.1 Benthosema glaciale
GGGGGGGGGAGTGGGATGTCCGTGATTTTGTGTGCAGAGTTAGAAACAACAAAAAATAAACCCTGGCTGGGCCCTGGCCAGAAGAATAATGGATCTACAATCTAACCCAAGTCACTAATCCACTGGTTATTAACCCGTAATGAACTTCAATTCCCCTAGGTCACTCGAGGACAATAACAGTGTATGAGTGTATGACATGTTTGTGTGTGGTGGGCTAAAGAAGAAGGCTACACTTTTCTGCGTGTTTCTTGAAGCGGCGTCCTCCGATTGGTCACACTGCCCCACGAAGGCCTGTCTGGCGGAAAGCTCGGTCAACGTGCGATTGGCTGACGCGACGAGACCCCGCGCCGTCGTGACTGGTCGTTTGTGTGACGTTGTGGTGGTTGTGATGTTGGATGGGATGTGTCTACTGAGCGAAGACGACGTAGGAGGGCGCCGCCGTCCGTCTCCCATCCGTCCGGCATGTCGGCTGCTTGCTTGTGTTTACGACAAACATGATCGCAACAGCGTGCTGCTGCCTCTATTACAAACACATCCGTGGTGGTGGTAAGTTTGTTGACCGTTAGTAGTTAGTTAGCCCCGGTCTAATGATAATGGAGGGTGTGAATTATACTGGCCTGTCTGTCTGTGTGTTGTGAATGGGTTTGGTTTGTTTCTCCCCCGTTAAACCGCGGAAGGAAGGAATGCGCGCAAACGTCAGCCCCAGTTCAGTGTGTTGACGTCTGCCCTATACTAGTCTAGTAGTGGCTATGACTACTCCCTGGTACTCAGCGTTGTTAATGCTTGTTGTTTATCTTTCTTCGTACGACTGCGTCTCACCGGCTGCGCCGAAAATAGCCGATCTACAACCTCACAGCGCGTCCTGGGCGCGACGCGCTGTGAGCTTGTAGATCGGCTGTTTTCGGCTTTTTTTTGGTAATCTGAATCCGGACGCAACCATAGCCCATGTCTGCCTGTCTGCTGGCTAAAAACGGCACCCTCGTTGGGACCAGGGTTATAAATGAGATTTGTAAAATAACGTATTTAAGGCTTTCAATAAGCTGGGATGTTAGCGATGGCTTATAATTAAATTAACATTTGAATATATTATGAACCTTTTGGAATATTTTCCAGCTAATATACCGAGCATCCTTTTGATCAGAACCGCCATGTCGAGTGATGATACCCGTATGAAATGATCAATCACATTGGTAGTTTTCTTTACTGGTCTTCTTTGTAGGTAGGCTGCCGCTATACACCCTGAGCTTCAGTGCTAGTATTTAGCGTTATTATCATTATTTTTTTACATTCCAAGTTGTAAAAGCTACTGTGGGGAAAAAGTAATCACGATGGTTGACGCACGGTCAAGTGCGAAGCCCATGCAAGTGCCCCACTCTCCAAATTCGAAATTAATACTTTTAGACAAGTCCAATAAGAGCTTTCGTCAATTATTTTCCTATTGTACACAGTTTATGCCCCTGTGCTAGTTGGATAATATAGTTATATATGGCATGTCAAAGTTCTATTCTCAAGACAAGGGGCTTTATTTAAAATAGCACTTATTGGAATTGATAAAGGATGCTATGTTTGAATATGGTTGCTCCTGCAGGTATTTCTTCATAATTCCATATGTCTTATGGACTATGGAATTCTGCGATAAAGAATACCAATTATGATGCGTAAACGAAATGCGAATCATCATTTGCTCAGTCAAAGAGTGCATTTTCTTCTTCTTCTTATGTCAATTCGAATTGATATCCTGCATGCCTGTTTTTTGTTCATTGCTGTTTACAGAGGAAGACAGACAGGGGGGGAGAGATGTTGACATATCCCTCTGACTCAGATTCTATTCCCCCAAACCCATTCTGTGTATCCCCCCAAAGTGAACCTCCACCACCTCTCCTTCCCCTTCCCTCCTTCACTCCCAGGTATAGTTATCCTGGCACCATTTGATTTGTTTTGTTTGTTTTAATTATTTTTTTCACCATGACATTTTTTTTTAAATTAGTTGCTGTTATTAGGAATAGCAAAAAGACCATGTTCACAACTTCCCTCAATGTATTAGAAACAGTAAAAGCTGATATTTTAGGCTATAATTTGCTGTCTGAAACATTCACAGATCTCAGGAGGATGAGAGAAAGTCTGGCACCAGGAGGAGTGGTCGCATTCAGGGGTTTAAAAAGCAGATTCCAAAAAAGCAGAGCCTCAAGGACCGTGTGGCATCTGAGAGATCATTCAGACAGACTCCGTCCTTCACCAAGCAGGAGAGGGAGAGTGGCATGGTACTATAACTCTAAAAATCTTTATTTAGAGATTGGAAGAATGAAAGGAATGGAAATTGTTGCAGATACAATGTCAATCCCATCCAACAGTAACACTCATGTAATAATAAATAATACATTTTATTTATAGATCACTTTACATTTTAAACAAATCTAAACAGCTCAGAGTAAAAAACATAAACATTTAGACAAAAGTCTAAAAATAAATATTTAAAAGCATGTATCTTTCTGTAGGTGCAATTGTCACAATCTCTGTCAGTAAATGTGCTGAGAGTCGATTACACACACCTACAGCAAAATGAGGTTGGTTGGTCTTTTTTCCCCTGCTCCTTGCCCTCTCACTGTCGCTCTGTCATGCTCGCCCTCATTGTTTTGTATGTCTATCTGACCCTCTTGTGCTTTCACTGGCATGTCTGCATGCAATTGCCTGCATTTGCTATTAGAGCTGCCCCTGATACTTATCTGTTCGTGCAGAAGCTCTATTGCCTGTATCACAACAGTAATGACCTATACTGTACAGTACACTACATTGCATCGGTGTGAGGGTTAATTGGGTGATTTAATCCTCCTTCATGGTCCGTTGCACAGACAAGCAAATTAGTCTTACTGTGACCTACTAAAGCCTAGACGACAAGATGTACACTGTACAGTGTCGTCGTTGCCTAGTAGTGCAGGGATACTCAAATAGGTGAACCTGTGGGCTGGGCCACATTACAAAAACGGCAAGGGGCCAAGTGCCGGTTGATAAAATGACAACATTAATGATACTTGATAACATCCCTATTTTATTTGCTTTATTTCTGCATAATGCAGTGGTTTTCAACCTTTTTCATATCAAGGCCCATTCAGCATTTGTGCCACAGATTAGATGAGATTTAGCCTCTCACACCCAAAACTAAATGTTTTGTTATCGTTGGATAAGATTTTGTCCACAATGCCATGCTGTATTGATGTTGGTACCATAGGAGAGATAACAGGCAACTGTTGATCAAGATAACAATTATATTATATTCTCTAATTATGTAGACTTCTTGTAAATTAAGTAAGCCTAATGCATATGTTTAACAATAATTTCCAGATCCATTTGGTTTAATTTTACGCTCTCAGAAAATATCTTGAGGGGTACATTGTTAACCAACTTTCCATTGTTTACCTGGGGACCACCTGGAATCCCCTCAAGGACTACTGGTGGTCCCCGGACCACTGGTTGAAAACCACTCACTGGCATTAATGTATAAAGAAATGGTAAATGGTGCATTTATATAGCGCCTTTATCCAAGGTGCTTTACATAAATTGGCATCACATTCACCCATTTACACACCGATGGCAGCGGAAACCATGCAAGGCACCTACCAGCACATCAGGAGCAATTAGGGGTTGGGTGTCTTGCTCAAGGACACAACACTAACTCTGGGGGAGCCCAGGTTCGAACCGGCAACCTTGCGGTTGCCATCCAGTCACTCCACCCCTGACCCACCGCCACCCCGCAATGTGCAAATGCAATGTGCATTCTGGCTTGGCCTTCCATTTCTATTCTGGCAATGACACAATTTGTAATCATGTAGCCTAATTTGCTACATTTACTCTATTTTGAATAATTCTGGTAATAAGTAATAGGCCTAAGTCTGTCTGTCTAAAAGAAAAAAACAGTGATTTTAATTCTAGATGTTTTGGCCATTATCTCTGGAACGGAAGGTCCAATCTGCTCAGTTTAAAGCTTGTGGTTGAAGTGGCCCACAGGCCTGAGTTTGAGTATCACTGGTGTCTTCTTTTTGACTCTTTGTTTTTGTACAGAACCTACAAAATATATTCTGAAATATTTTCTTTGCAGGATACCCTTGATTCTGAGGATACCTCCGATAGCCCAACAAAGTGAGTATGCACTCTTAATAGTTTTGTGCTTGTTATGGGCATCACATTTATCACATGTTGAATATTAGGCTTTTTCTTTGAATATATTATTTGTATTATTTGTCCTCTGTAGAAAACGTATACTGCAACAAATGACTGCAGTCTTGAAAGCAGTACATAAAAGGCTCTACTCAAATTTGCTAGCTTTATTTGGTATTTTAAAGGGAAGTGGATGGAGATAGTCACTAGGTGTCAGAATTTCAGAATAAGCAAGGTCTATCAGAGCATCACTTGTAGCTCAAGGTACAACATTTACTCTTAATGTGACATTGAAAGGAAACCAATTTTTTTCTTTCTCTTTCAGCGAACACTGAACTGCAATGTGCTTTTTTTTGTCAATTTGTCTCATACTTTGGTCCCCATGTCTTTGTCAATTATAGGCGCCAGACAGGCAGAAGGGTGGATGCTAATCTATCTACTAAAGAAAATGTAGGACAACGGCACGTTGAAAACACTGCACAGAGCCTTGAAACACCTTCATCAGACATGATGGATAGATGTGGGCAGTTGGCTGTTGAAACTGCACCTGCGCAGACGGGATGGGTTATTGGCCCATTGTTTAAGTCGTTGAAATCAAAGATGGCCAGTTTCACAGAGATAGTCATGACCCCTGTTAAGCTTTTCAAAGCTAATAGTTCTCCACTGACTGGTGACCACACAGATGAACTGAAGCAGTGTAAGCTTCAGGCCCATAGCCGAGCATCTGATAGTGAATGCTCAGAAACCAGCAAATCCTTTCGTGCACATGGGCAAGCTAAGAATGATGACAAGATGACGGAAGCTGTTCCAAGTGATGAGCATAGATCTGACTTTATGTTGAGTTCTAGGCAGCTGGAACTAAAGCTTCTTAATTGCTCACCCAAACAAGGGGTCACTGATTTAGGAAGTGGAGGAAACCTCAGACGAAGTTCGATTAAAGACTCTCGAAATGTTGCTGATTCAGCGCCACACAGCTGTGCAGTGGATGACTGTGTGTCGACTGAGAGGGAAACCGACACACTTGATTCTGTTTCTTTACAACGCAGACCGTTGCCTTGCAGTTCTGAGAAAGTGTCCAAATCTATGGCTTCATTTCAAAGATTCACTTCTGACGGCCCTCGTCAGCCTGGTGATAATACAGACAAGAATCCCTTCCCTCGAAAAAGCCTACGGAATGCATCAAAGGGGGTTACTATTCATGAGGGTGTTCTAAAGGCCCAGGGTGAGGCAAAGCCTGACTGTGTGGCAGTTACGGGGATGAGAATTGAGAGGGCAAAGCGGAGATTGAATCTGAGCTCGAAGACTGACACTGAAGCAGTTTTGATGAAGAGAAAAAAAGCAATAGCAGATGAATGTGCAGAACATGGAACATCGAGGGACAACCTGAATGTGTGGCCAGGCAACGGCCAAGACATGGAAATGAATCTCTGTGCTACTGATGTTTATAAGGATACAAAAAGTAAATTAACTACAGGAAAGAACAGAGTCAAGAGACAAAATCAGTTTGTGAATGTAAACGAAGCAATGTCACTTGCACATTCTAATACCATGGTAGCTTCCTCACTAGATCATAATAATGGTGTGTCTGAGATTAGCCAAAGGGACAATAACGGGAGGAATACCAGTGGTTCAAACAAAATGTCCAAGAAACTAACCAATAGCAGTCCCTGTGAACCTAACGGCAATGATCAAAATGTACAAATGGAAACTACCATGACTACCACCTTGACAAAAGAATCCCAAGATGAACTGTTCTCAGGTGTCCCTGATCAGCCCATGCAGGTGCAGCTGTGTGTTCAACCGACATCTGATTTTCCCTACAGTTCAGACGACTACATGAACACAACCTTAAATCTACTCAAACGGAAATCGCTAAAACAAAAGAGTTTTATTTCAGAGACAGACAGCACTTTGGATTTGAAGGAGGGAGGGGGTAGAATAGGACGCAAGCATTCATCCAAGAGGCTGAAAAAGGACAGCGGGGTATTGGTTAGATCTGAGCTAGGTGTAAAACAATTCACTGAGCCCAGTATGGACCACTCTACTTCATATGATACAGTAAAAGAAGTCCAATCGAAAGAAGTTGGAGATAGAACCTCCATGGAGTCTGTGTCTGTACATTATGAAATGACACCAGAGGAATGCTCTGTCACTAGAATTGGTGTGAAAGAGATCAGTACTAAATCTCCTACGGATGAGATGCGTCTGACTGATGGTGAAGCCACTAACCAGAGTCAGACCAAAGTTGTTGAAGAAGAGGGTAGAGTGGATCCATCCACAGATGGGGTTGACGTCAACTCTTCTGTATTTGAGCCAAGTCACCATGCAGGACGAGTGAAAAATAAGCGAAGGAGAAGTGCAAACCAAAGGAGAAAATCCAGAGTTGTGTTTAGTAAAAGACATAACTATGAAGATGAGGAAGAGATGAACACAGTCGGTCAGGAGTTGGACTTGGCAGTAGGAACATGCAAGTCAGAAAACAGCTTTTCTAGTGGCCTTTTACGGAGTTACTCCTGCCCGGACATGCCAAACCTTATCCACCATGACACACCCTGGAGCCCTACCACACACTGGTTACAGCATGGCAAGATCTACACATCACATCAGCACCAGTTACCCAACGTTCCTCCTGTTCTCCATGCACATAAATTAGCCAGGCGTGCTCGCCGGCACACTGTCAGCAGTGTGGAAATGGAGAGAGAGATTGCGCCTCTGTGCCTGCGAAAAGAGGTGTTCCCCTCAAGAAGATCTGCTTCCTGTGGAAGCATCAGCCATGCACCATTCTCTCCTTCTGCTTCGTTTTCTGCCCTGGCCTCCCGTTTCCTTTCAAGCCCACTGGCCTTCCTTTCCATGAAGTTTGAGAACAGAGTGGTGGCCACCAGCAGCAGTGCTCAAAATCTCGTCTCTTCCCCTTCCTCAACTAGTGTTTTCACAGCCTCTACATCTTCACCCAGCTCCTCTACTTGTTACTTGTTCCCCCCAAGAGCTGACACATCTGCGGCCGCTGTGTCCTCTGTCTCCAGGTAACTTTAAAAAGCTGAATGGTTATTATTTATAGATTCTGATGTGTGGCCACCGATGATGGTGTAGTCAATTTATGAGTTTGTCCCTCTTCGCAGTTCGTTGGCACAGATTCCCCTGCAGTGTGAGACTAGACAACAGAGTGGGGAAGATGAATATGGTGAGGACACAAGTTGTTCCAGTCAGGAGTTTGAGGAATTAACTTTGAGAGAAGAGAAGTCTTTCTCGGATTCGGAAATCAAGGTATGAATTTTTGTACCGACATAATGAGTGCAATTACATGACTTACACTTATTGGCACTTTATGAAAGCTTTTTTCATCGCCACTGGTTGATATAATTATTGTTAGAGATGAATATTGATTATTGTTTCCCAGAGAGGACATTTTACACAGATGCACACAACGTAGTAAATTTACACACCATAGTACACTACAGTATTACAGTAATGCATAAAAAAGATAATAATAAAAAACACAAACAAATGAACCTTTTACAGAACACAGGCTGATTGTTGTTTGTTGATCACTGAGTTGGTGCACTATACTTATTTAGTGATACATTTGTGATAAATTTTCATTGTTGTCTAGTGATGGTAATCCCCTTTCTCTTCATAACAGGTGGTGAAAAAGCACGAGGAACGGGGGAAGGTGTCGTCCATAAGGATACGCAGAGGATTACCAAAACCACAAAACAATCTCACACCTATGGGCCTGCCCAAAGCCATCAGGTACATATATTGTGTTAGACATATGAGAAATTCACTAATGTAAATGGTGCATTTATATAACGCCTTTATCCAAGGCGCTTTACATGCATTACATTCACCCATTCACACACACATTCATACACCGATGGCGGCGGAAACCATGCAAGGCACAACCAGCACAGCGGGAGCAATTTGGGGTTCAGTGTCTTTCCCAAGGACACTTCGATCGACATGTAGACAGGAGGAGCCGGGATTCGAACCGCTGACCCAAGGATCATAAGACGACCTGCTCTACCTCCTGAGCCACAGTCGTTGTACACAGTAGACAGTTTATTCCCCTCATGTTTTTCGGTTACTATGTTGTAACTGCAAAACATTGGGAAATTGCGCAGAAAATAATTTTACCCAGTCCTTTAAACTTGTAACACGACAAATAAATATGAAGATTACATTTTTGCTGTGTTTAGCAGGTCGACTGTTTGATCCATTTTCTAGTTAAGCTAACTACTCATTAGCTACCCTCACCCTGTCCAAGAGTTAATCTTTAAATAGGATATGATGAATAGGGTTAGATTACAAATATTATTAGATTTATTGCATAGCAACGGCAGGTGCAACGTCATTGCCATCCCACAACGATCTATAAATCTCTGCTTGCTAAAAGAGGATATGGTAATTTCATGTGAACTACGTGGAGCAATGACCCAACGCAAACAACTTGCATATTACATTTTTACAACACTGGAGAACTAGAGTAGACCAATCACAAGTAGGCCAACAGCGCATTACAATATTGATCACCAGTATAGTGTGCGTGCGAGTGTGCGTGTGCTAATTGCAGGAAATCTCTTACAAACAGCAGCTATATTCTGCAGCACAGATGCAGATCTGGCATTTTACTGGTAGCCACAGGCCCAAAAGCTCACCGGTTAAGGATTAACCTGTGATGTTTTTGTATTAATTTAATAATTTTTTTTATTCATTTGGTAATTAAGGTCCACAGAATGAGAGGCCTGCTCTGCTGGAAACATCGCAAAAAAAAGTTATGGCCATTTTTGACACCATAGACAACCTATATAAGGCAACATTTTGCAAATTTGAACATGCTTTAAATAGCATGTGACATGTCAAACTAGGGGGTTTTCATGATTCTGAATTCATTCCAAGTATTAGTTTTGCACAAAAAACACTCCTTGGCCTAAAAAGAAATGCCATAGTCGTCGTCACAAATGTGATGAGGTCGGCACATTTGGGAAAGTGGCTATGGCCGAATTTAGGCCAAGAAGTGTTTTTTGTGCAAAACTAATGCTTGGAATGGATTTTGCAATGTTTCCAGCAGAGCAGGGCTCTCATTCTGTGGACCTTAATGACCAAATGAATAGAAAAAGCAGTATGGCATGACATCACAGGTCCTGTCCAATTTTGGGTGACTGGTTCCCCGGCTATGGTACAAATAAAACTGCTTCATCACAGTCATCAAGACATGTCAGTCTTCTTGGTTATTTGCAGGCACATGCAGGCCAATTTCACAAGCTTCGTCTTCAAGTAATAGTCCACTGTGTGGTAAACATTTAAGAATAAAATAAATAAATAAATAAATAAATAGGCTAACAAGGTGAGCCGAATGGTCCCAATCTGAATTTAGGATCTGAATCACAATCGAAACTTCAAATCTCGGAACCAAACAAATTTATGCTCAGCCCTAATCACCAGGTTACTCTAAATGGCAACCAGACTGATTAATAACGTGTTTCTTATGTGTTATAACAGGCTGAAAAAGAAGGACTTCAGTTTGGAGGAAATTTATACCAATCAGAACTTTGCCATGCCCCCTGAAAGGTGAGACAATTGAATGTATCAATCATCTCATCCTGGTTTTATTGTTTATCCCAACTTTAGCTACCAATTCCCTGCATCGCTTAACGGGTGGCCAGAACAAGCAGTAGGATACACTGATGCAAGCGACCGCAATATAATCCCCTAAAACACTAACAGTTGTGTTTGTTGGAAGGACCAACCTGGAACTGGAAGCACCACTGCTGGGAGTTGAAGCTGGGCTTGGGCTTAAAATGTTCACCATAGAAAAACAGTTGCAAATAACGCACAGTTTACCAGCAGAAAACACAACACTTTGCTCAACATTATCAGCTTGACTAGCATTGCCGGAGTTACTTCGCTGACAAAGCGTTGTCATTGTCCTGGTCATTGCATCAGTGAAATAGGTATAGAAAGATATAAACTCTTCTGAGCTGTGCACCGTTAAAGAAACCACATGTGAGTTGTGCTCACATTAGTTAAAAATATCAGGCAGGAATATCTTAAATAATCAGCTATAGGCACAATTAATCTGTACCATCTATTTGCATTTAACGTCGTTAATTTCATCCTCATGTTTCAGCCGACTGGAGACCATATTTGAGCTGCCACATAGTAAACGGAATGGTTCACAGTCTGTCTTTGGCCAGAAGCGTATCAAACGTTCTGTCGAGTTCCCAGAGGTCGGCGTGCCAAGAAAACCAAAGAAGCCAGTTGTTAGTGCTCCTTGGAAGGCCGGATGTACCCCATCCTTGGGCAGGTCAAGGCGCAGCAACTACAATAATTCTAAAGATGAACCGTCCACCAGCATGCAAGAACTGGACTCGCTTCTTTGCACCAAGCTTGACCAGTTGGATTTGTGGGTAACGCTTGATGAGGACAGCAGCTGACAAATGCTTATTGAAATGATTTGGCTTTGCAAGGTTTAAAAGAAAACGTAATCACATTTTATTAAACTATAGCTTCCATCCAGTAGGATGTTTCACGTCTTGTGCAACTTCTGAACACAAAATACTTATCCATCCATGAGCTGTATTTATTAGTGTTGTCATGATAATAAAATTAAGGAATTGCCGGTATGCTATTTTTATTGTGTAGCATTGATAGACTACGAGTTATTTAAACATTGCAGCATACTATTGTAATTGTACCTCTTTTCTAGAAATAGTTTGTGTATTTGTTTAAATGTGATTGTGTGTGAATTTTCTACCTTGCCATTTCTGAACGCGAATATCAATGTTTCAGCCATCCATGTCTAGAAACCAACATTTATTGACACCGCCCAGAAACAAACATGATCACGGTAAATCTTATACATGGTAAACCGTGACTGTGATGAGCCTTTTCTAAGAAATTAGATTTCAACATACATCACTGCTATTACAAGGCCTGAATAACAATCTCGGTTATTTCAGGATTTCATCCATGTGGCTTTGTTTCAAAACATTTTCCTCTGGCAGCTATTTTCCCTCTTAGAAATGCTGAACACACCTTTGTAAACATGCCATTAAGAGATTTGTGTGTGATTTGCTACAATTAGTTTGTTACGATTAGGTACTGTGTATCTGATAATGTAACATAGAGTAACATGGAGCACGTTAAATGTAAACGTAGGTCATTTTGATTCAGCTCAGGGGTAAAGAAAGCTGTCTTTGATTGTCAAACATTTTTAAGGCTGGAGGCTGTAGAAAATCCAACATGTAAATGTCATACCACTCCCAAAAGCATTTAGCACCCATTGTAGAGGTGTATAGATATGTCTGCTTGATAGCTTCTGTATGTCATTACTTATAATTGGGTTTTCTTCTTTGTGATATTTATATTTGTATAGCAAATGGCATGTTGAAGAACAGCCTGTATGTTTTCTTTATACCTTTTGCCTAATATTAATAAAGATTGCCTTAATTGCAAGATCTTCTGTATAAATAGGTATTTCATATGTGTTGTATGTATTGTATGGCGCTTTGTAACAATCCTGTCACTGTTTTTATGAGGGTATATGTTGAAGCTTGAGGAATTCAGCACAAGTGTTTTGTTTTTTATATAGAAAAATGTTTAATGATGTTTATGTTTGAATATTATACAGCATTACTGATATATATATTACAATGTAACAATGCAACAAAGAACCTTTTTTTGGCTAATACATGAAGCATATTGTTCATAGTAACAAAGCACTGCCGTGATTTAACATATTTGTTAATCTTCCAAGTTAAAGTCCCAATTTAAATACATACAAAAATACAAATACATTTTCTCACTATTTTAATTGACCGATTTAATTGATTCAACTGAATCACAAATCTACCATCTCCACTTACATTTAGTGATGGTAGCAGTTCCAGTTGAGATGGAATAGTAAGGCTTTACCTTGGAATGACAAGCAATTCTTTAATATGCATCTTTATGTCAAAGTTAGTTGAAGAGTCATGTCAAATAAATTAAGCAGAGTTTATCCAGAGAATGTTTTCCTGTATTCATTTGTCCATATATATATATATACAGTCCCAAAAAATAACGGTGAACAAACCATAAAACAATCTTTCACTTGCTGTATTGTAACTGCAAGCATTATATAAAAAAAATAAAATGTGAGGAAGTAGATCCTGTGAACTGTGCCAGCAGTCAATTGATCTTATTGTACAAACGGTGGTTTCCTGTGTGTGATCACAGGAATTTTGCAACATTGCACCACTTACAGTTTGTTTGGAATTCAAATGTCAGTTCTGTACTGTTTACAAACTTTACAGTCATTGCGGAGTTTCAAGAGAGTTTTTCAGTCAATCAAAGTAATAAGGTACGAAAACAGTGCCAGTAATATAGGGAACAAGACCAGTACACACACCCACACCACGATGGAGATGATACTCCACTTCCTTGCCTGCTTTGAAAACTTGTCCTTCTTTGTACTCTGTGCTTCACCTTCAGCCTGTTGTGTAGCAAGGAGAGCAAGAAAACAATTTTGAGTTTGAGCTTATTTCATTATGGCATGACTGCATTGTAATAAAGAAGTGATATTGTTGAAGGGGAAGCATTAGTTGATGTCAGTGAAAACTTAAGACAAAGCAAATCAAGTACCTTGATTGTATATATCAGTGCCACTATTCCAAAGCAGGTGATACCACAGATGATGCTCGTAATAGCCAGTTTCCTGTTCTTGCAAGAAGAGATGAGTTTTTGGCAGGAGGTTGGTATTTGGATGCAGGTGTCTGTACTTTTTGGGGATGCAGGTTTTGGTCCTTCATTGGGCTCTCTCAGTGAATCCGTTTCACATGCCTCTGTGTCTGGTTTATCTGAAAGAGACATTTCTGCAAAAGCAGAAGAAAATGGGCTTAAAAGACAAACACTGATGCTACAAGGCAACTGGCCTCATGCTTCCTTCTGTGCATGAGGAGTCCAAGCTGCTTCTTTTCACCTGACAGGGAGGACTTTCCCTGGCCGGACGTAGCACGTGGAAGGAACACGTTATTCCGACCAGTTCCTTTCCCCTCCATCAGGCAGGGGGAGGCAGTTTAGAGACCAGGATTACTGCATGTTTTTTGTGAGGAGGGACACGGGGAGAACATGCAAACTCCACACAAAAAGGCCCTTTCGCCAACCCCGCCTCAGGTATGGGCACTGATGATGCGGAGGAGGAAACGCCACCAGCACCCACACCGTCCCTAGCGGGAATCAAACCCAGGACCTTCTAGCTGTGAGGCGACAGCACTACCACTGTGCCACCGTGCCCCTCTTATGTGGTGTTGTTAATGCAGAAACGAATTAAGCATATTCATTTAATCTAAACATTATTATGCAATTGAGTAATTTAGAAACTGTTTCCTTGGAAGGTACCAAGGCGGCATTTAACACTATCCATTGTGATGTTGCATTGTGTACACATGAAGTAATCTTGTAGAATCATATCTCTCAACTAATATATAAAGAAATATATAAAGAATAATTATAATTAAGATTTTAATGAACAGAAATCATTCTATTTCTTTGTACAGTAAGTGATTTCTTTGTTAAAAGTATTTTTTAACAAACACAATTAAGAAGCATTTTCATGTCAGGATACCAATTGACAACTAATACAGGAGGGTACAGGATAAACAAGTGAAATTGAAAGTGATGAGACAAAATTGTTACTGTATAGTAATAATACAAAATGTAAGCTGATGAATGCAGGGTACTCTCTCTCTCCTGATTGGAGTTAGAGACGGTGAGACCCCTGTTACTGAACTAACACTCTATAGCAGTGATTGATGATTACCACACTGCATATAGTTTTAACAAATAACTTTCGGTTTGAGTTCATTGTTTTTCAGAAAGAGTTCTGTCCTATAACCACAATATATAAGCACAATACAAAATAATAATAAAATAATCATAATCATAATAATAATAATAAATAGCATGTTATGTCTAACCTTACTTGATCCAGATACCAAGGAAAACCTCTCCGGTCACATACACTCCTTTTGTCAAATGACTTGTATGGTATTGTACTAGACTGGAACAGCTGCGATAATAGTTTTGTCTTTCTGTGTTTTGTCTTCAGGTCTCCTGAGCAAGGTGTTGATTAATGATCACAGCTCTGTGGCTTTCTCTTTGGATTGTGAAGCATTGCCCACAATGCTGGTTATCCCAATGACTGTAGTAGTTTCCAAAAGATAGTTTTCTCCACCACTTTCATTTGAGTTTGACTTGAATTCCCTTGTTAGAGCTCCGTTTCTGAAAGACCGACCTAAAGGAGGGAATGAAACTCACTGGGTGAAACCTCCACGCCCATTATTCATTCTCTACTACTCCCTCCTTCCCTCTTCCTCATACAACACACACACACACCAAACCTTTCTCTTGTGTCATCTCAAGTTCTCAACTTGTCTTCCTCCACCCCTCCTCCACAAGTTGGTTTTCCCATCAAGAACTGAACATGTAGCAAAGAGTTTTGCTAGCTTCATTCTTTCCTTCCATGTGTAACATTCCAAAGGATCTGGTGTAGCTGTGTCAAAACATGCCTTGCCTGAGGGTAAAACTGCCAGACACCAAACCTGTCTTCTTGTGTTCCTCCAACTTCCTTGACATGTGGCCAAAAATGTTCTTTGTGTTGCCTGCTCCGTGCATTTATCAATCATTTACCTTATGCTTTAATCAGAACACAAAAAGTAATTGATAACAGTCAAAGCGGGTGGGCCTACTCCTCTCTCTCGCTTCCGGAAGGTCAAAAGGCCTCTTGTTCACAAGTTAATGTGCAGACAAGTTCTGCCACCCCACTGCTCTCTGACCAGGAGATAAGAAACGTTTACATATTTGCGGTTCAGTGCTTTAATACTACCCAACTGCATTCTTTCAAAACTGACGTCACTCATTGTACACAGTGTGACTTTTTTATACTCCTATTTAAACAGTGAAATCTAGTAAATGGGGGCTTATTTGGTCTTGCAATTTATCTGATC
Organism: Benthosema glaciale; assembly: GCA_900323375.1. Taxonomy (NCBI): domain Eukaryota; kingdom Metazoa; phylum Chordata; class Actinopteri; order Myctophiformes; family Myctophidae; genus Benthosema; species Benthosema glaciale. The sequence goes on from OOFJ01105182.1 coordinate 24,406, forward strand.
CCAACAGCAGGGCTGCCAACCCTCCCTGATTTCCAACCACATCTCCTTGAGGACTCCCTGATTGTAATTGGTCCTTGATTTGTATGAAACTCCCAAAATTCACCAGAATCAAAAGTGTTAGTTTTTTTATGGATGCAATTTCAATCCCCAGAGGGGGTTCTGTAACTGGTTTTGACCAACAACAGTGGTTCTGTTCCACCATAACTCTCCATTTGAACACTCAAGAGTTACAGACATGTTAGGGTCCATTTGGAATCTGACCGTTAAGAGGGATCAAGGAACTGGAATCATCGAAATATTAAAGAATCCATTCCCAACCCTAGTCTGGTTACTAAGAATAAATAATAAATTAATTGATTCTCACAGTCGGATGTTGTCAGGCCTGTCCTATTGTATTTATCCCAACATCATGTAAGCATACAGGCTGTTGTATCCTGTAGGGGAGAATAGTAATAGGAGATACTTTTTACATGATCACGGACAAAAAGGTTTGACTTAAAAAAAAAAAAAAATTAATAGCCTTTCCCTCTCTTAAAAAAATTATATATATATAAAAAGAAAAGAAAAAAAGTTAAATAAGAAATGTGTATTTTTCAGATTGATCTTATATACTCCCACTCTTAACTGACCCAAACGCATTTTCTCTTAAAAGAAGTAATAAAAATAATCTAAGGTAAGGGCACCTGTGACTGCTGTATTAAGATAATTATCATTATTTTTGTTCACCGATTAATTATATTATTTGTTAAAAGTTGAGTTCCGGACACTTGCGGTCACGTCATTTCCAGCCATCAGGCCTCATCTGATCTTGTGAGTGAGGCTCACTAGTTCAAGTTCAGAGTTGTCGCCTCCGTGAGAGTGAGGAATTTTGTTTGTTTGAGAGCATGTCCTTTAAAAGTTTTGTTTGTTTAATTGTTTCTGTCAACATTTTGAGTTCTCAGTTTACATTTAAGTTGTATGTTACATTTGTTTATGAGTTTCATTGATCGATTTACTTTGTTTCAGTTTGAGCATTCCATGGACTTCATTCCAAAATCCAATACATCGCTATGTATGATTTTTTTTTACATCGCTATTCACATGCATTTTTCTATATCATAATCATCATGTTTGTATGCTGTATAGTTGGTGATTTTGATCACGTCTTTATTGTTGTGTGTCACCAGTTTCACATTGAATCACTCGCCTGTGAGGGGAGTGACACAACCAGTGAAACATGGGAAAAATGGAAGTCCTGCACACTGTATTATTCACTTACAACAGCAGTAGTTTATTAGGCGCTACAAGGTTATCAGCTCTGCAATTTAGTCAGACAGGGTTACTCCCCAACAGACACAGGAATGAAAATCATCAAAAAAACACAACACCATTTTGAATGATGTAA
>OOFJ01105183.1:0-14507 GCA_900323375.1 Benthosema glaciale
GTGTGCGTCTGTCCACGTACGCGCATGCAACGCGCATGCAACGCGCATGTGGGTATGAGAGAGAGAGAGAGAGAGAGAGAGAGAGAGAGAGAGAGAGAGAGAGAGAGAACCTCTCGCCAATTGGCTGCACTGAACCAGGCTCTGACATCACTGCATCTCTCTCTCTCTCTCTCTCTCTCTCTCTCTCTCTGTCTTGCAGGATTCAGCCCCTCCCGCTCATTCCCATTAGCGAGTCCCTCCGTGTGCCTGCGTTATTTAAAGCCAAAGATCCTCTCTCTCTCCCAGCCACTGTGTTGCATCTGTCTGCCTCGCTGCTTGTGTGTCTGTGGCGCGTGTGAGGGTGTGCTAACAACTGAGAGAAGCAAGCAACTGATATAGGAGAGCGAACAGGAGAGTGAGACCACACAGCTATGAAATTCATCCAAGCTCTTTGCTTACTGCTCCTCTGTCCGGCTGTGAGCCTCAACACTAGGTAAGTCACAAATAATAACTATTAGAAGATAATCTATTTTATGTCAGCTTCATCTGCCAGTGACTCAAGTGAAACAAAAGGCGTATATAGCTTCCCATGCATACACCACTGACTACTGTAGATTGTATTCATCTGAAGCTATGTTTAGTCAAATAAAATAGGTTGTGCCTTTTGGGAGTTTTATTGTATTTTTATTATTATTATTTACTCTTTTCTTTGCTGGAGTTTTCTTTGTTTGAATGCTCTGAGTGGAAGGCTGAAAGGAAGAGCTTATCTGTTGAACCGGGCTGCTTTCCTCCTCATTGCCAGTTGTGGGCAGATTAAGAGACACTACACTTGTGTTCAGTGTGTTGTAATGCTCTGAATGCCACGATGCCTTTCTCCTGCATTATCACGGTCATGGCTTGTAGGAGACTTTAACTGTGCTGAATGCCATGATGCCTTTCTACTGCATTGTTACTGTCATGGCTTGTATAGGAGACTTTTACTGCCTGCAGTTCAGTTTTGGCAGCGAGTGAGTTGGAGTCTGCACTGAAGAGAGAGGAAAGGAAAAGGGAGACGTGTTGCAGTGTCTTTAAAAAGAAAACTGTGTGTGTGTGTGTGTGTGTGTGTGTGTGTGTGTGTGTGTGTGTGTGTGTGTGTGTGTGTGTGTGTGTGTGTGTGTGTGTGTGTGTGTGTGTGTGTGTGCGCGGAATAAAGAATTGGACTTGAACTAGAGTAAGTGATGGACTAAAAGAATGGTGATGGAGGTCCATGTGGGAGGATGAATTAATCGGTTGATTAAAACAATCATTCCTCTTCTCGAGCACAGCTCTTCTCACAGCCATCCATCCTCCACGAGGTGTGTGGGAAAGGATTCAGGGCTTTCTTTCTCTGCATTGTGAGGAGACACAGCATCACATGCATGTCGAATATGTCTTAAATGTATTGAGTATCAATGATAGTAGATGTATACTATTTAGTCCTAAAGAGCTTTATGATGGAATAATATATAGTATAGTATTCGATTTAAAGAGTATTATGTTTAGAGAGTATTAGGTTTATTACAGCAGTACACTAGTCTTAAATAGTATCACGGTGATGATGATGATAGCAGTTGTGTACTATTTACTCTTAAAGAGTACTGGGTTTATAGAAGTGCCCAACAGGGATGAATTCATTTGGCACTTTGCAAACACCGATAAGAAAACATATCATTACTGACTGGTGGAAACCTTGTATATCCATGTAAAAAAAACTTTACTTTTCAAGAAATGAAAGAAAACACAAATATATAAATAATTAAAAGAAAATATCCTGTGTTAACTTCCAATGGATCCAATGTATTATTTAGTCTTATTATTTATTTAATTACTCTTACTCTTACTTTTCATTGGTTAGTATAAAACCCACAGACATACCTACTTTCGACCTGGTTTATTTTGGGCATGAGATTCTAGGCTAAATTCCTGCTTGCTTCTTGCTTTTTGCTATATTCCTCTACACTGTCATATGCAAAGGAGGGCATTAATTTACAAAACAAACAAACAAACAAAAAACACAGTTGAAATATGGATCTACAACATAAAAAGCTGAAATAAGGAGATACAAGTTTTCTATCAGATGTAAATTATAATTAACTGATGCCAAACAAACATTAGACTGGTCTGTTGGATTTTATTTGCCATGCATTAAACATTCTGTGAAAGACTATTTCCGCTTCAGGACTCACTGTAGATAACAGTATTATCGTAAGAGAAGTCAAGGTTATTGTTTCTAACCAGAATTTTGTCAAAATGTCAATATACCATGCAGAGGCACACTGATGCATGAGTCATGTAATATTGATGTATCAACATTTAGCATGTAATAGTCAACCGACTGACCTCACCTACTCAATGTAATACACCTACAGTATTATGTCAAACTCACACAAGCCACCTGGACCTGTATAAACCAGTTGTTCTCAAATACTTTCATACCGGACACCCACATCGATACATTGATGCTTAAGATGCTCTTTTGAAAAGAGTTTATTCCAAGGAAGATTGTTGTTAGATTAGATGCAAATTATGTTACGACTGTCTATATACTCTTGGTGGAGAGAGTGAGGTTTCACTCTCTGATCTCATGATCTGAGCCATCATGTTTATACAATTCTCTTAATGGTTTAACTTCTAGCCTGTGAAATAATAGTAAAATGCAAACATTTTTACATTTTGAATGTTTTCTTTATGTTTTTGTGTCTGTGTATTCTCCTTGGTTGACACTTGGTTCATATAATAGACATGCATGTGCCATAACGTTTGCTTTTGGGCAGAAACCTCTTATCTCCATATAATATTTTGTGTGTTTCTTTTTTGTTTTTTTTGTTCATAAATTAATGTGCTTCTTTATCATACAACAGCGTCACACAAAAGTATCAAAAGTAGCAGATCTACAACCTCGAAACACATTTCAATCTTGTAGATCTGTTAACGTTTGGAATTTTTTAATTTGAATCCCAAAAAGTAACAATTATGGACATATGAGGTTTCCACCCGACAGAGACGATATTATGTGGGTGTGGAAAGTTTTCTTTCACGTACTGTAGGCTGATTTTTACACTATAAACAATGTCAGGACTCGGGTGACCTTTTGCATGATAATTGGGGAGTGTGTGTGTGCGTGTGTGCGTGCGTGCGTGCGTGCGTGTGTGTGAGTCAATGCAATTGTGCCTCTGGAGAGTGATGACATTACCTTGCGAAATGCAATAGCACAGACATACAATCACTGTAATATTAGATCGTTTAAAGTGAGCTAATAACCTCTGCAGTAAAGAGCTTGTTCCCATATTTTACTCGAATTCTGTGTGTCTGAAACAATACATAATCGTGACAGAGAGGAGTATTGTATGTTGCTGTAGTTTATGTCTGGTAGTCATGATTATTGGTAGATGTATTTATGTCGCTGTCATGTCAATCCTGACAAAGAAGAGAAAGAAATATTGATTATATTTTGTGACGAAATATTAACTGGAAGCAGAGCTGCTATAATGTACACTATATTTGTACTGCATGATAGAATCCAATTCATATATCAGTTAGATACTCTGAGACCTGAGACATTACCGCAGGTAAACATGAATTAATGTCCCAGAATCTATTTCAGTTTGTGGTGTTTAAGAGACTTTAGTCTCTAGTACTCTCTACTAAATGAATTCCTGTAAACATGAAACGATCCCTTGAGAGGAAACCACTAGTGTTGGCATAACTTCAGATATACTATACACCACTAAAGCATATAATTTCAGGAAATGGCGAATCAAGAAGCTGTGTTCCAGTGGATTATTTAGTCACAAGCTCTTGTTAAATATGTTTTTATTATAGTTAAATATCTATAAAACACACTTAACTGCTTCCATTCTGGAATTATAGGTGAGGATTAAAATAATCTTTCATTGTTATTAAAAACAGCAGATCTATATTCCCACAACAACAAAGTATAACATGGGGCATTATTAAAAGATAAATAAATAATATAATAATAAAGTTTCAGCCCAACAGTAACAATATAGCCTACTGTAATACTTACACAGGAAACATTAGAGAGCGATGATGAAAACCCTTTCATCAAATAGATTTTCTCTCAGACTGTGAGAGTTTAGAATAATTAGGATCTCTTTCTAATTTCTCTGCCAAGTATTGGTTACAGTAGAGCTTGAGAGAAAGCAGACATGTAGGAAGTACAGCAGGAACGGTGACGGTGTACAGTAACTGTAATGAATTGATCTGTATTTTCCAGGCCAAAGAGGCGTGGTGCAGAGCTTGTGCTATTGCAAAAATCAATTGGTACTTATCCAGAACAAAAGGCTGCATTGACACCGAGTCCCACGCGTGTCCACTGTCCACCTCGACAACCAACACTGATTTACTCTTATAGATACAAGTGGTGGAAAGTGATGTACTTAAGTACAATTAAGTGCAGTACTTGATGTACTACACTTAATTGTACATGCTACATGCCTAAATTGACCTGAACAAAAGGCTGCATTCCCATGTGCTTCCACTGTCAACCTGGAAACAACACTATTATTAACGTAAAAAATGTAACAGAGCCTCTGCTTGAGGACCAAAAAGCCTGAACAAGCCTGAACTGTAGTGATACAGTATATCACTTTATATAATTCAGAAATGTATAACATACAAAAGATGGTTGTAGTTGTGACTAAATCCATTGGAAACAGGTAATTATTTTCCCATAACCTGAAAAATGGTTTCCAGGGATAAGCAACAATATCCTCCAATAACCAGATATCTTGCATCATAAGGTGCAATAGGTAGTTATAGTTATAAAGTCCCCAGTAATGTATTGGTATTCTTTGTAAAATTGGAAGAACTGTCAGGATTCATATAATGGCCATACATAGCATTCTTAAGGGGAGAAATAAGTTAAAACTATCTCCTTTATTGTTTTCTCTCTCGATGCAGTGTTGTTCGAATTCATAATGCGTGTAAATGGACAGCATGAGCTGGCTTCTTTAACTCGCTCTGTTGACTCACTGACACATGCTATAGTTGATCTGGAGAACATGCTAGGTAATCATTTAGATCAAAATCAATACCTTCTGACAAGACACAATCAATTAATGTAATCAAGAGGGGAGACATTAGACAGCATTTGAATGCAATGTGTCATTGTATTAAATGGAACATCATGGCATTGCAAAATTGCAATTACAATTTGATTTGCACTTGACTATACGTGATCACATACATAATGATCTTTGTAGAAGCTGAAACATTGTGTGACACATGTGGGAAAGTAAGAATTGACTGGAGGTCAAGTGTGGAACACAGGGGGAATTAGACCCTGTTATCGACCAGGGGGAGATGGTAATGTCTTTAATCTATACATTGATGGACTGCAGCCTGGCTGGCAGGACCAGCAACTAAGAGAGAGCAATCTGCCAATTCCCCTGACCATTGTTTAGTGCCTGTCTGATGAAAGGGGCCGCCATTTTGAACAAATAGTGCTTGCCTAAGGAAATGTGGTATGCAGTGTTTACTCGAATTGTGTGTCTTCAGGCTAAACTCTCTGTATAATGAACTTCAGTGTGATTTTGTACCATAGTAAATGTCCGTCATTATCTAAATTAATTGTTTGATTTGTTTTACTGCAAGCTTGGCAACGTGAGAGTCTGGAATGTTTAGATTGACAAGCTTTGTCAAAACAATGCTGTATTTTTCAAAGCAGCATTTGAATGTGAAGTTTCAAAGGGGCTTCTCTGACTAGCGAGAGAAGCTTTGTGATGATTTCTTGGAGAAAAATAATATTTTGGAGACATTCTGCCAAGGCAAACGCTTCACTGGTTGAGGAACTTTTTAATTAGTTTCAAAAAGTATAATATTCAGCATGAATTGTTTGGCTCTTATTTGCTCAGCTCAAGCTAACGTACTTCAGCACAGTGGCAATGGATTTGACAATGGAGGCCAACCTTCCATGAACTCTGATGGCTGTGTATCCCCATGGGTACCCCCAGGGGGCACCAGGGTGCCAACTGGAAAGGGAATTTCAAAAGCACCAGTGAAGTAACTCAAGAATATTCAAGTGGTTTAGTTCATTTATCTTTATTAGATCAGCTCAACTTAATTACATCACCATGGTGGCCATGCATGTGTTTGAAACAAATAATTATTTCATGTCTAGACATCCAGACCACTGGTTCTCAACGTGGGGACCGGGGACCCCCAGGGTCCTCAAGAGTGTTCCAGGCAGAGGGTTCCCAGCAAAAAAGTTAAACATTTTAAACTTTAAACACTAGATTTTCTTTTTTTGGCTATTCAACAATAGCTGATCTACAAGCTCACACGATTGGCTATTTTCAAACCTTGACACGGCTCTTATGGGTCTATGGTCAAATACATATCAATCTTGGAATCCTTGACATGATAACCATTACTCTAGTCTAGACAGCCTGATGTTTCAAGTCCCCAAAGGATATCTCCAAGAGCAGAGAGGTGACTTTCAAGGGTGGAGCTAGTGCCCCGAAAACAAGGGAAAAGGATGACATTAGTGTGTGACGCCGGTAACGTCCTCGGCACAAAGCAGAATGTGAATGATAATTGAGCGGCGAAGGACACCTCGTAATGGGCGCTCCATGGCAACCAACCCTGGCTGCATGACAGTAATGAAGTAGTCTACAGTAAACAGAACCTTGGGCCGCTCTGACGAATGGGAAAGTAATTAAAAGGACAGGCAGCATGATCTGCGTGAAGAATTGCTCACATGTTTTTAATATTCACCACAGCGTTTAAGGTGCTGCTTGCTGCCATACAAAGCCCTCCTCCTGTGGAGACAGTATAGTTATTCTACAGACAACAGGACATGCATGACAACCGGCAGTTGGTCTGTTCCCATGCAGAAGAAGCGTGCCTTTGGATAGCATCTGTCTGTTACGTGTATGTGTCTGACGTGTAATTATGTCTGGAGCTGCTAAGCCATATGGAGGAAAAACAATGAAATATGGGCGGCTATAGCTGAATGGGTAGAGGCTGTCTGGGAAACATGCAGGGTCTGGTTCGTGGCCTGGTTCAAGTATTATTATTTTTTATATTGACTCATTTATTATTCATTATATTATTCACCATTCATGTGGGGAATGATTCAAGTCGTTCCATTTATACTGGATATGTGGCGCATATAGCGCAGCTCGGCCAATCAGTTAATCCGGCTGGCCGGGTTAACCAATCTGGGGGGACCCGTCCTATGAACGCGATTGTCACTGGCCAAGTCATGAAGTTAAACCATTGGTCAACAAAATAGCCGAATCCAAACCAGTCATCTCTCTAGACATATCCCCCCAAACATCGTAATATTTTCTTTCCATAACTTTTCTGATCATTTCCAGGACTCTACAGCGTATTTCACTCATATTTACCACAACTGTGCGAACGAGAACAATGTGTTTGGAGAAAAGTGTGTGAGAAAAGAATAGAACAATTTTAACTTTACATTGCTTTGTTTTGTCAAAGTGAGTTAGGCAAAATGTATTGGAATCATATTTCCCCACAGTGAAAACCCACTTACTAAGTAAAATAAACTTCAAAGTGATGACATCTACAGCTCTTTTGCTCTTCTCTAGCATTTATTTGCATGAAAAATGCAGTGATACAATATGGTTGTGAAAATACATAGATTGAAACAAATGATAATTTTTTGAGGGTGATGAACCAGCAAATCACTTTAGCTGAAGAAGAGATGCATGCAAAAATATTCATGCAAAAAGAGCAGATCAAAATGACAAGCAAAGACAGATTTGAATTGAGAAACACATCATTGTTGAAAGTGGAAGAACAACATAATGTACAGTAGTGTGGCAAGTAATATAATATGAATCTGCTGATGTAGAAAAGCAAATGTGCGTGCGTGCGTGCGTGCGTGCGTGCGCACGTGCGTGTGTGCCAAAAATAGTGTGAGGGAGATGGAAAGACTTTGGATGTTAATACAAAGTGGGAACACATGAGAATGAACCATTTAAACACCAAATACTCAAAATAATCAAAAACATGTTTTAATCCACTCTGTCTCGGAATCTGTCATCCAGCATGGATTTGTCCTCCTCTCCCCAAATGAGTGCAACTGGCTGTGCAACCCTGACCACCAGGGGTGCTGTTGCACAGTTGCAATCGAGGACAGATCCAAGATGGATGACAGGTTCCGAGACAGAGTGGATTAAAACACATTTGTATTGAAAACGACGGACCTACAGGTTATAAACGCATTGCATACATAAACCGGACAGTTGGGGGCAGCAGGGTAAGCACCTTTGATTTGAAAGGGCAATGAGTCTTTAGACTCTCATAGATTGAAAATGTCAGAATCGATAAATCTACGAGAGTCCAAAATGTAGGCTAGTGTTGTGCCTGTGTGTGTCTTGATGCTATTGAGGTAATCTGATGGCAGCTTTAATTAAACAAGAAATTATCACATAGTGATGATCATAGTGATAATTGTCAGGTGAAAGACGTGCTGTCTCCGTTGTGTTCTCCCCCCATATTAGTATGATTATTATTGTAGGAACGTGTATGTTTGTGTGTCCCAATATCGCGCTTTGCGGCCGTTTGCGTGCGCTGTCTCCGTTGCGTTCCCCCCCCCATATTAATATGAGTATTGTCGTAACGTATGCAGTCGCATTTGGTTTGAAGTTATATCGAGTGACGTTTGAACATTGCAAACGTGTTTTCCCCGTCAACCTGTGAGTATGTGTGTGTGACTGTGAGTGAGCATGCTTGCCTGCTGCGTTGCTCTGCACTGTCTCAGACAGGGTATGGGCACATCTGGACTTCCATGCGCTTCCTATGCCTTCTGCGGAGGCCAGCTTTTCCGGGAAGCTGGCTGACATTGTGCCACGTGGGTGGAGCTTATTTTCCATCCACCACCTGTCTAAAAAAACATGAAGAAGCCAGCCCGACAAGCGTCTTTAGGAAGCGCATGGAATCGCAAGTGTGCTCGTGGTGACAGTGTGCAGTCTGCATGGCTGCCGGGGATATATGCCTCTCCCCTTCCCATTGCCCAGAGTCTGCTTCGCCGTCCCATTGCCTAGAAGCAGCCAATGACAACTAGGTGGCGAAAGTGTCGTCTACATTCTACGACTAGATGTTAGTCAGGTTTCACCTGACACAAAAAAAAGTAATCCCTGATGTTAATGTGATAGTAACCTTGATAACTGGCAGTATGTCTGTAGGAGAAACAGCATTCTTCACAAACCTTTATTCATTATGAGACCATTGAACGATCCTGTGAACTATTATCAATGATCCTATGAGCGTTTTATAAAAGTAAAGTCACCTCAAATGAAAACACCAAGACATCTAATGCTAGGTTTTGTATCGTTATTGCTGTCTGTAATGAAATGTCTCGAGGAGCCAGAAGTGAATTATGTAGGCGTACCCGTACACTGCGTGTTAATTAATGTGACCCATTTTGTTCTGGGGTTGAGTCTTTTTTTTCTTTTTTTTTTTTCTTTTTTTTATATGAAAGCTGGGAGTCATAGCAAAAAATAATGATATATTTGGATTGAGTGAATAGTTTTGAAACTACAGCCTATACTATAGAACTTAAAGAGACACTTTTTAGATTTAGAACACTTTCTTGGGGGTCTTTATGTGTGTAAAGATATTGTGGTTTTAGATATTTTAGATTCTATCAGTGAGCCCAGTGTCTCTGATGTCATTGACACTACTTCCTGAACTACATGTTGTCTCAGTAAGACAGCCCCCCCCCTATCCACAAGGATAGGGGGAGCTTTATGGGAATTGTAGTCCAGGAGTGAGTGTCGATGACATCAGAGACACTGGGCTCACTGCTAGAATCTAAAATATCTAAAACCACATATTACACACACATAAAGACCCCATGAAAGTGTTCTAAATCTTCTAAATGTCATTACAATATATTGTTTTGCAAAAGTGTCCCTTTAACTGCAGTCAAGTTAAAACTCGTGAGGGTGACTGACAAAGAGAGGTCATTGGATGTTTTTATCCTCACATCAATCAACCTATCAGTGTTGGTTCATGAAGCCTCGGGGGGTTGAGGCGTGGGGTGGCGCGGGGGGTAATAATGTCCCAACAACCGAGGTTTGACACCTATAAGTGACGACTCTTGAAGAGCAAATCTCCATTAGACTGGTCACGTCACCCTGCGTGTTTCACTTTAAGGTTATGCAACTCCCCGCGGAAAGTCCATCGATCGATCGACACTAGGCGCCACATATAAATGTCACGACACACTGCAATGATGTCATCACCCCGACCATGGGATTATACCACAGTCTCACACGTATCCAGAGGTTCCAGAGGTTACATCTTATTTTCTAGCAGGGAGTGTTGGGTGCAAGGAGGCAGGTGAGTCAGTAGGATATAACCGTGAAAACACAGAGGAATCCACATGGAGAGGAATTAACAGGCATAGCGACTAAATTGGAGAGAGAATGGGTCAGTGTGCACAGATTGCCCTTCCAATTACAGGGATTTTAACCATCAACTCACAGTGCGATATATGCCTATACAAATTAAATTCACTCAACAACTACTCTACAGTACGCGTGCGTGCGTGCGTGCGTGCGTTTCTGTCTATCCAGTCTGGTTATATTAGGAGCCTGGTTAGTGTTCGCATTTTAATTAACATTAAACAACTAATGTAATGGTGTTGAAACGCTGCCACAGCTTCTGGAATTGATTGGATGTTTTCTGGAACAACATAATTTATTTACACTACCAGCATCCTACACGAATCGAACAGGTCAACTCTCTTCCAAATGAACAAATACAAATAAAGGTTATCACCATGCAGCTCAAAATGAACATCATGGTTGACATGTTTGTTGTACCACAGGCAGCACATGGTTGACATGCTTGTTGTACCCCAGACAGTCTGCCGTGTCTGTCAGGGTATTGGTGCCCAATATGTCTCTGTCTGGTGGAAATCTGTATATGTCCAAAACTGTTACTTTTCAGCATTCAAATTGTAAAGTAACAAAAGCAGATAGCAATCTGCAATAGCAGTAGCAGAACGACAAGCTCGGAACGCGTCGCTTCGTGCCGCATTTTGAGCTTTCAAACGAATAAGTGTAATTTTATTAACACTTAAAGCAGAATTCTGGACTAACCGTTTTCTTATACCATACATAACATGACGACAATATATTCATTGATCACAAAAAGAATAAAAATAAAACATTGCTCGGGTGAATTGCTACCCGAAATAGTTTTATTTTATTTTGGCTCATATCTGTTGATATATAGATGATGAAACAAGTCCATAAATAGAATGTTGTCACAGAATGTTGTCGCGTTTGACCCTGCCTATCCATGCAAGAGGAAAAACATTAAAATAAACAGTATATTGATTCCAGAGCATATACACCCACTGTCACCTGATCTGCCTGTATTTCATTTCCTGTCTTTTATTCACAGCGCAGCATTCAGAGCAACACAGCCAAGCTCCCATGTAGCATTTTACAACAATCATAATATCTGCTTATTTCTGTGAAGGCAACAGAAATCTGAATCCTTTATCCCGCTCAGCCCACCGCCTGCAAGACGACTGTTATTTTTGTTTTAATCTAATAGCTTCCTGAGCATATTCCGGTGTCAGCATCCATCTTCGCTGACAAGGGCTGATTCCTTTGGAGTCCCCAGTCACCCTGTGTTCAGCCATGGCACCCGACTGATACGTATGTCATCCACTGTGTTGGGAGAAGATTGCACTCCAGATTGTCATTCCCAACCTGCATCGTTCCCAAGTAGGCTGGCGCCAGATGGGCACAGATCTAGTCAGATTAAATGGATACCATCCAGGGTTGATTCGCTGGGGAATTAGTAGGGAATGCTTTTGATATCCCCCTGGGATGTCCTTTATCCCCGTTTCTGTTCAGACTGAATTAAATACATGTACAGTATGTATGGGTAGACTGAATGATAGTATCTTGGGGTCTTGTTCACGACTGAGGGGAGGACGGAGCAGGAGATCAGCCGAGGAATCGGAGCGGCAGGAGTGATATGGCAGACTGACTCTGTACAGCACTGTCGTGATGAGAAGAGAGCTGAGCCACAAGGCAAAGCTCTCGATATATCGAGCAATCTTCGTTCCAACTCCCCGCTTATGGTCATGAAGTGTGGGTCATGACCGAAAGAATAAGATTGCGGATACAGGCGGCCGAAATGAGTTTTCTCAGACGTGTGCATGGCTGGCATCTCGCTTATAGAGATAGGGTGAGAAGTTCAGTCATCTGCGAGAGACTCTTGAGTAGAACTGCAGAGATACCAGAGACATTTAGATCTTGTCAAAGGTCATGTCACAGACACAGGATCTGACAGTTACAGACACAGACACAGGATCTGACAGTTACAGACACAGACACAGGATCTGAAGGTTAAGATTCAATTAATTCCCTGAGCAAGTAGGCAGGCTCTATTAGCTCAATGGTGCAACATTAACAGCATAAACACTGGCTGGCATCCTTATTCTGCTAGTGTCGTATAGACAGACATTCAGAGATCTTCACCTAACGATCGGATAGGTCTGGTGACATCTGTGCTTGGCATAAAGTCACCATTCTGGGGGCCAACAGTGGCATTAATAATGTCCTGAATGTAAGCAACACATGCAGCCCAGTAATTAATTTATTTCCACAAAGTTGCCAATGTCTTAATTTTTTCTCTCTGCTGTTTTTTATCCACTGTTCAAAAACAGTTCCAAAGATTCCAAAGAAAAAGGAAAGGAGTGAATCCCATAGTGAAACAAGAAAACCTAACCTACAGTACATACAGTAGTAACAGTACAAAATATTATTTGAAGATACGGTATAGGACACAGTACTGAAAGATTAATGCAATCTGACTCCATCTTGGATCCATTTTCAGCATCAGTTCCTTCTGAGTGCTAATTTACCATTTAGTAGATGTGCAGCGGGGCAGATCATTGTGTAGTAGATTATATCACCATGGAATAATCCATGTTACAACCCTTGGCTCAAGACGTGCGTGTCAGCTGCATAATCCACAAGGTAGACTGACACTGGTATAATTCGCAATTAAGTCTGTGAGGGAGAGCGAAGAAAAAAGTCAAGACCTTTGACCCTGGTCTAATCCACGGGTAGGTCTAAACAAGAGCTAAATCCAAGTCACTTGTCCGTGTTATAATCACGATTCCACACTACAGGCGGGTTCAAAGAGCAAATGTCTAAGACCAGCCTGATGAACAAAACTCATGCCTTGTTGAGATGTCTGATGTAGGGCTGGGTATTGCAACCTCATGATCAATACGTATTGAACACTGAAATGTTAAATTTTCCAAATCAATTTGAAAAACGTAGTTAATATTTTAACAAAAAGCAAGGACAAAAATTTAAATAAAAATAAATAATGTTTTCATGGATAAATGCAGGATAAATGCAAGAGTTTCTAATCATAACTGTTAGCCACACATTAGCCGCATCACACACAGCATTTCCTGCCATATCGATATGGTAGACTACAATACGCTTTTCCTTGATGATCCGCTGCATGGGCTTTGACTACACAATGCTTTTTGTACAACTCCTGGAGCGCAGGGAGTTTGCCTTCCATTATGCGCTCTGCCGATCACACTGCTTGTTGTTGTCTTTTCTCGGGCAGTATACAGTTTCCATATACCAAGCATATAACACGGCCTAATAGAACACCTTCAACTGAGCTGTTGTGGTACAGCCTGAGGATGTCCTACTCCAAACCTCTTCAGACTACCAGTACAGTCCCTGCTGAGCCTTTTTCCTCACGTGTGTGTGGTGTGTGTCTCCCATTTGAGCCCACCGGTTTAAAAACTGGGGTTCTGGCGCCCGCTGGCCTAGTGGTCCAGTCCAGGCGCATGCCAAATATATAGGCTCTGGCCTGACAGCGAGTCCCGTTCATGACGACCTTTGCTGCGTGTCTCTCCCCTAATCTCTCTCCCACTTTCCTGTCTGTCTTCACTAATATCTATCAATAAAGGCAAAAAGCAAAAAAAAAAAACTTAAAAAAAAGAGAGAGAGAGAAAAAAAAAACTGGGGTTCTGGGAACCCCCAGGGGTCCTTGAGGGGGTTCCAGGCCGTCCCCCGGCAAAACCAGAAACAGTTTGCGTCCTTTGATAAGAGATCCAGCAGGCAGTGCATGTTAAGAAGCCTCTCTCTATTGTGTGTGCGCGCGCGTATGTGTGTGTGAGCGAACCCTGCCGCTGGGCACAGTGAGGGCAGTGCTGAGGGTGTTATGTTGCAAAAGTCCTCTCCCATTTGCCTGTCTGTCAGATGTCTGTGCTTGGCCGTGCTCCACACAGTGACGACGTTGACACAATGACAGCAGGGGGACTCACTCCCCTGCATGTCAATGTTAGCCTGAAAACTCACCGTTTCCCCACAAGAAAGAGAGAGAGAGAGAGAGAGAGAGAGAGAGAGAGAGAGAGAGAGATGTTCAATAAAACATGCAGGATTATTCCGGCAGTTGACCAGTTACATCATGCACGTACACACAGTCACACACAGTCACACCCAGTCTCTCTCACA
>OOFJ01105186.1:0-22985 GCA_900323375.1 Benthosema glaciale
GCCGCCGCATATTGACAGGGACAGGGAGGCATGGCAGACCATCTGTACACATTGCACAATGCACATTCAAATATGTATCTCATATGCATAAGCCCTTTGCATGCATCCCACGTACAGATGTAATCACAAGTCCTGAAAGGAGTCAATGGAACAGGCATCTATGGTTGCTAAAAACATGTATTCCTAATGACATTGCAGATTAAATGACAAGCCATCGTCCTATCGGCAATATGTATTCCTCTTCACAAAGAAGCATATTTCTCTCCCTGTGTATTTCCGGTTTTAACATTAACTGTCCTCAACCATAGTACCCCTGTTTTGTTTTGTTTTAGGAATGAACCGAGCAGTTCCACCATGGGAAAGGTCTCGCACAGAAGAGGACATCCTGCGAGCGGCCCTGAGGCCTGGCAGCAAACAGATGACCAGTGGTCCACCCTCAGCCTCTGAGGACTCAAACGCACTGGAGTGGGAGAATGACTTTGTAAGTACCCACATGGAGGACAATGCAGACTCCGAGTTTGAGGGGTTTGTCAATCCTGTCCTTGACACACCCTCCGAAGAGGTGCTTGACAGTGGCCTCAGGTTGGACACCCAAGACAGATAGTGTCTGGTACCAAAGAATCCGTGACCTAGTGCCCCCTTCTTAGCAAAGCCCACCAGCTTTTTGCCTCACCCAACAAATGTTTAATTTCTTTGGGACTCTGGTACTGTGTGAATATGAGTATTGTGTGCTACACCACAGACACAACAATGTAGTGACATTTTGACAGAGATAACTCCTTTTTTCAGTGCCTTTATTTGCTAAACTAACCTACCATTTTACAGATGGCAACTTAAATTGATCAGTTTGCCGTATGCTTCCTAACTGCAAGTAGTAATTGCTGCAATACAAAACATCCAGGTTATAATTAATGCTTATAATCAATTCACCATTTGCAAGGCTAGTGCAAAGTAAATTTTATTTCGTGCAAGCATGAAGATCCTATAAAGGGTGCAATGTACTAGGTTTTGGAAATGGCTATTTGGCCATCATGTCCTCCTGTAGTCATTGGTCAATATACAGTCACCCATAATGAACTCGGTGAATGTTGGCATTAAATCAATTATTTTGATTTAATTTTAGCAGGACTACTTAAATTTCTATAGTTATTACATGATCTCTATCATAATAACTGAGCACAACAGCTGTTCAGAAGGTGAAGAGAGGGGATTAATATTGTTTTTGTTTTTAAGTTATGTAAATGTACATTACAAATGTACATTAAATAAGTGAATCATAAATAGCTGCTTTGTATCCTTTTGTGTCTTTATGTTGGTTTGTCTAAGCCTGTTGTGTTGTTAGCTTGGAAATCACAAATTGGTTACTTTCAACAAGCGACATGCAACATATAATTTAGATTTAAAGCGTAAAGCTCAATTCATACTTGAGCTGACAACCTTAGTTCAGACAGGGTAGGTAGGCAATAACTCCAAAAGACCTTTGTCAGTGCGTGTGAAAAAATGTTGGGGCGTTCTTGCACCTCAGATGTTTTACTAGCCGAAGAAGGTTTGGACAGAACATTGTGTGACTGGTCAGATGTTCATGGTGGGCTTGATATACGTTGTTTCCACATTAGTTTTGAAGAGACTCACGAGTGAACCTCTGGTGTAGTAGGTACAAACGCCTCTGTAATCCCTCTCTGAGTGACCATGCTTAACACTTTGCCTACTAAAAATGAGTTTCACAAGTTTTGTACCACTGTCCTAGGCTGCCAAACACGAGTTACACGAGTTTGGATTTTTTTTTCAATGAAACATTTCCGGCAGTCAGGGTAGGATGTAAACTTTTTTTTTAGTAGTCAAAGTGTTAATCCAACCTGTCACGGGAAATGGCAAAACCTCTGTGACAAAATTTCCACAGAACATCATAGATGGATGGATAGATATCCAGTTAGTAAAACGTCACCTCTCCGAACCTTCCAAAAAATGAAAAAGGTTCATGCTATCTCTCCCAGACCCTGCTGAACAGGCACCCCGACCAACCTGTAGGATTCTCTATTGCAGTCAGAAAACGCACTCCCCTATCCACCCACAATCACGGCCAATTGTATTCATTGGAGTTCCTGGGGCAAGCCGGAGGCACTGTGGAGGAATCTAACTCCAGTCTCTGGTGCCACTCAGACACAAATGACAAATGCGGTAAATTACATTACGTACATTTTAAGGCCATCTCCATCACGTGCATCTCATTTGCGCTGAGGCATTAGATCTAGACAAAAAACACTGTGTATTTTCCTTTTCTGCGTTTTCTCTGTGAACACAATTTTGTTATGACTTTTATATCACCATTAACATCATTCCAGCCCTGACCAAAACTGTAATGAGAAAAGTATTATTACTTAACAAAAACATCGCTGTGACACTGGACAAATGTTGTGTACTGTATAAAAGTCAAATCCAAGACTTCACCATATTTAGTGACACTGTACTTCATATATAGCTTCTATCATATAGCTGTATCAAATGGAACCTTCTGTCCCCTACTTTGTATTGTATGTGAACTAGTAATGCTGGATCTAATGCTTCTCTACCAGGGATATGTTGTCACTGTACCATACTGTACTGTATTAACATGAGTTACCCAAATTTGGATAGCAGCATTTTTTCAAAGCAAACTTGTTCTGCTCTGTATTAAATGGGTGCAGATTTCTGTTGCATTTGAACGTGTGGATTACGATTAGAATGCCAATGTATTCTGAGTTCTAGATGACATTTATTGACGACCTCAATAGTTTCTCATGCATTGTTATGATGCCAATGAGAAGAAAGACATCGATCTGACAAAGGCTTTCTGAAATCTTACTTGTGCATTACTGTTGGACTGTGGAAGATTCATGCATTATTTTACTAAGTTGTCCATCTCTGTTTCATAGCATGTTACGTCAAAATGGAGTATACCTTTAGGATTTTGAATAGTCTTTTCACAGATTTTTGCAGTGATTTTTATGATTTGTGGTCAATCATAATTTTGTTCTAAAATAAACTACATTCCTTGTCAAAATGGCCCTGAGATGTAATAAAGTGTTTATCTTGGGTATCTCTGTGATATTTATGATACAATGTAATTGTTTTATGTTTACCGGTAATATGGTGTTTTAGTGACAGTGGGTGCTGGGTTCAGAGCAAGGTGTAGTGCAGGTGTAGTTTGAGTCAAATAAAATGTATAGAGAGACAAATTCAGACTTATTTTATTGGTACAAAACAAGACAATGGTACATTTTATCAGGTCGGGTCCGTGTGCGTGCATGTTATATATAATTATTTTATGTGGAAAATCAGCCCTTTACTATGATGGGTTGTGTTTTTAGTCCACAAGATGCCACTATATCACAGAAAAGTATTTTCCTGACCTGAATAGATTATGAGAGTATTCATTAATTTGCTCAGAGGTGTTACTGAACAAACACTCTAGCAATCATTATTACAAAAAAAATCACTTTTACAGTTAGTTACAGCTAACTTTAATCCTTAAGGAGAGAAGGTGTACCTTGCATGGTTGTACCCTGCAAAGCCCCGTGGGTCTGGTGATCAAAGTTTTAATATTTTGGAGCTTGTGCAAGAAAAGTAGTGTAGTGTAAAAAAGTATTGCCTAAGTGATTCATTGAATTTGATGTACTAATAGTTGCCCAGACTTATTAGACCGCTGTGTCCCAAACAGGACCATATATTCTATAGACTGAGCTCAATATGTGGGCATACATTGTTTACTTTTGTCGTATTCTATTTTCAATGTGAAATAGATATGTAACTATTGTCACCAGATGAATGCAATACCGTTTAGCAGCACTAGAGGTTGTCCTTTGATAGAAAACCAGCTGTATAGAGTTGTACTGCAGGGTCTGGTAGACAAGGTAACATAATAATAATCACAACAATAATCTCTCAGGATGAGTAAGCCTGGGACCGAGGCTAGTATAGCCTAGGCATCAAGCTGAAGCCTTGGCTTCCCATTCCTTCCCAACTTTAAACAGACAACACAAGTCTGTTTAAAGGGCAAGACCACTTTTTTGAGTTTTTTTTGTGTAGTTACCTGGCCATGTAATTCCAAATGTGGACCAGAAATTTAAAAGAAATGTTCCAGTGATTAGAAATTGATAGTTCAAAATATGCTCCTCATTGACTTACATTGTACACTAAAACAGCTCTCAAAGTCACTCTTTTAGTACGTAAACAAACACTATAGACTAGAGCATCACCAAAACACATGCAGCTTTTGTTTTTCATAAAATTTTAACTTCCTGTTCATTTTACAATTTGCCTTCTTACAGTTTTCTTTCTAATAAAATGGACAAATCAACAGGAAGTTAACATTTTCTGGTCCACATTTGGAATTACGTCATGGCAAGGTAACTACACAAAGAAAACTCAAAAAGTGGTCTTGCCCTTTAAACATCTGAAACTATGCTACTTGCTAGACATGAGTGTATAGATGCATGTACACTGAATGCAATGTACCTCAATAGAAATAGCTTCTAACCACCTGTATGGCTCTAACTGTTAGAGCCATAGTGGTGGTTAGGGTTACTTACTAGGGTTACTTGCCTGTTTTACATGTTGGAGTCTAACGTGTAAAACAGGCAAGTAATCTGTCCAGTTAGCCCAGGAGTAAAGAATAAACCATCTAATGATTAACAACTGTTAATAATTTAGCCACTCTCAGGCCCCTTTTTTCTTATCAATAGCCTACATGTGCAATGCTGCTCTCCTAGATGCCACAACAAACAGTCAGTTATTGGAGTAGGGTACTTGGGTAAATGTATTTACTTTACACAGTGGTCACAGGTGAGGTTAGACATATCAGACATGCAAATCAAACCCTACATTTGGGGAGCAGAAAGTAGATCTGACTGCAATGGGGAGTGCGTTCCAAAGTTTTGGGGCCAGAAGGGAGCCCACCTCGGGTATGAGTGCTGATGAGGTGGCATCCGTGGGGAGTGGGGACGTAAAAAGTGGAGTTTGAGAGTAGACTAGACTAGAGCAACTGCACTTTAGTGGAGTTAGTGGGTAGGCTATATACTAGCCAGAATGGTCATTGCAGCGAGAGGCAAGCAATAAATAAATAGACCAGTCATTCCCCTGTGGGGGGATATTCAGCCCCATATGACCTAATGACCCCCTCCCCAGCGCCTATGCGTGGAGGAGAGAACATGCCCCCAGCTCTGAGGTGACAACGCTAAGAAATGGCACCCTTTCCACTTTGGCCTGTTATAGCCGCCACCAGGAGGCCACAATAACCTGCCTGACTCCTGACCTGGCGGAGACCTGTGCTCCGAGGAGCACTTTTTCTAGTTCAATCTGTACTATAATAGTTTTACCACTGTCAGACAGATCAAATCGGAAGAAGAAAACAACAAACAATAAACATCTTTAATGACAAAATGAGACAGGGTAGGCCTACTAGCCCAGCAACTCAGAAGCAACAATGCACACTGATAGCTGAAACATGAAACGGATGCACACTTTCCTCTAAATGTGAAGGTCGATTGCCCACTAGTGGTTCATTCCCAGCGACACACACTGGCTTTTCACATGGGAAACTAAAGACCGATGGAGGAAGAACCTGTACATTCACGCTATCCTGCTGGATTAGATGGACCGTATCTTCGCTGAACGAAGAATGGATCATGACTCTGAAGTCTAACAACTAGTGTTTGATAAATGAACGACATGCAAGTCCAATGAAGGCGATTTTGGAACAATCGACAACAGCGGACAACACTACTATACAACAACGCTACAACGGTCCAGACAGTGTGGAGCCAACAACTTGTGTGACGTTCCAGAGCCGCAGCACAACCTGTGAGAACTCCAACTTTATACACCTCGTACGCCTCGAAATGCCTTAAAAAAAACATCTCTATCAATATTTAATCGCGAATCTACACTACTGTTTACAGGAATCGATATGTGTGGAGGCGGAAATAAGTTAGTACTTATTGGTATGGTATGCTGTCGTGTTTTGAAAAGTAGGCCTTTCGTTTGCAGAACACTGCACTGCTGTTATTATTTTTAACAGTTTGCAAAATAGAAATAGATGGCAGTGGCACGTATTAACATTTTGACCGGCGAAAAGTCACAAAACCCATACTCGTATTTCAACGCCAAAGCGAGTAATGCTACCAAATTGTCTTTGATGCGGAGGGATATCATGCAACTCCTCCGCTTGTCTCAGTGTTGCCACATTCTGTGAGAGAAATAAGCAACCAGGTCTAGGAAAACTAGCCCAAAAGAAGCCAGTAGGGCACTAGGCCATTATGACTCTGAGCACTTTAAACCGGCTATAATATAGGCTACTACTGTATACATTGAAATACAATGTGGAATATTTGGAAGATGCTTGAAACATAACACAAATCCTGTACGGCCGGCCGGGGCTCCCTGGCACTAAACATGGGGTTTATGGTTTAGGCCAGGGACAAGCACGTGAAAATATTTTTTGTAAATTGTGCAGCTAGCACAAATAAACAAAGTACACTTTAGAACACACACACACACACACACACACACACACCAAGCATCCCGCAACTATATCAACTTCACAGGAACAAATAAGCCCAAAGTCGCTTATAATAAGCGGACATGGCAACCCTGGCTTGTCTCCGGGACTGAGTGGGACATGGCCTGGCTGGGAATACCGAGGGGAGAGACTAGAGAGGAGGGCAGACTAGAGGACTGAGGGAGCAGCGGCAACAACTAGAAAAGAACCAGCTTGATTAAAAAACAACAAAATGCCCCAATGCTCCACAACCTAAAAAAGCACACCGGGGGGAACGCGGATCAAGAGACAGCTTTCGTGCATCCTTAGCGGTATGTAGTCAACTTGAGGACCGCGTATCTGTTGGGGGGGAATGAGCTTTCAAACTGATAAGAGATCCATCATCACTGTGAAAAGCAGCTACGATCGGAGCAGAGGAGGCTCGACAGGCTTCTTCGCCGTAGTGCGCCGAAAATCACGGATCTGCAAGCTCACAGGGCGGTGTGCTGGCGATGTGCTGCGAGTTTGTATATCTGCTATATTTTCGTTGCGGCATACGGCAGTACGACGGGATATATACACACATTAAAGCATAAGACAATTTAATTCTTGGACGCACGAGCATGTCTGTCGTTCGATTAAAAAAGGAACATAAAAAAGAAACGTTTTTTTCAACTGGGGCCAAAAAACTTGGTGTCGCCACGAAACGCTCGTACTGCGATGAACGCCTTTATTTCACCCATTTAGCTGGAAAAGAAAGTGATTGTAAAAGTTTGTGTGGAATGGAATGGTGGGAGAGAGAGAGAGAGGAGGGCTGAAGTTAGCCAGAAAACATGCCATTTATGTTAGAATAAAACGTCTTTTAAACCTTCGACACGCATCATGGCACAAGACAACGTACGACGTTCAAACACTGAAATAGTTGGTGTAAGTGTCGCCCTGTTGAAAATGACACAAAACAACAACTATAGCCCACTTGTGTTGGCTAAGCTAGTTAGTTAGCAGCTAGGGCGCTAGGTTAACTACAAATACACATTGTAGTTATTTATTAGATCGTGTGTGTGTGTGTGCGCGCACGCTTGTGAATTTGTGTGTACGTGTTGTCAACAACACTTGGGTTCGGAGCAGCGTTTTGTCATTTTATTGTTGGCTAAATGTTTTTGGAGATATGCAGACTCAGATGTGATATTTTGTCTCTTTCACGAGGGGAGTTATGAGGGTGAGAGATATGCTTACTACTAGTAGTCACCGATTCATCCTTCCATATTGTCTGCTTCCTGTACTCTTTCTGTGCTTGTAGGGCATGTCAAAAGTGAACAGGCTTCATGAACACAAGTAGGCTACAGCTACACAACCCAGTGTCAGTGAGATCCTATTTCTGGAAGTTGGGCTCGTTTAATGCTTTGTGTTAGGATAACTTCTTTGCTACTGTAAGCCAGCTTTGCAATGTTGGCCAAATAGTAAAGGAGTGATAGTGTTTTATGGAGGTCTTTTTCCACACCAATGGAACAATGCCCTCAGATGATTTTTCTCCTATGGTCTGCCACATGTAATGCCCAGCTGAGCCAACTCCATAATACACAACTGAATCCAATACATAAGTAAAACATTTGATCATTGGTGATGTTAATTTAGTAAACATGTCAATATAGATGGCAAACTGATTGTTACTGTCAGGTAAACTGTATATATATTTAGCAGAGATGCACACAATCTATACATACATCTTTTAACATAACATTGTTAGCGCTTCAAAAGAACTAGGCCTAAATAGACCAAGAAGTTGAGGCTGTCCAATTAGGTCAAATTTATTTTTTACATTAACCTTTTTTATATATATATATATAAATGTGCAAATATTGCTCTCACTGGTTTGGCAGTTAACTTAATTTCATTGCACTTTATTTGCTGCTTTGTTCATCTATTTCCTTGCAGTCTGCTCCGAACACTTTTTGCTATGCCCCTGTATGATGGAATTTCAATTATTGAACTGTGTGTGAATAGCCAGGCACACTTGATATGATGTCTCACCTGACGGCAGGTTGTTTGAAAGTATAGTGGCCAAGGTGGTCAGGTTGTTTGAAAGGACATTTGAATGTATTGCATAATGTAGCTTATGATAAATTATAGGGTACATACTATTGTGAATTGTGATATACTATTGTGAATTGTGATATACAGTTATGTCTGATCTGTACAGTACAGTCCATTGAGTCGAGGTAACCTCCAAAATGGTGGACATGCTAATGTCTGTTGTGAGTGGTTTTAAAAGGCAGACCCATCAAAAATGTCTGTTAGTATTACTGCTGATCGTTTCACAAAATCTGGTTATTGTATTCTCCTGTCATGCGCTGTGAGTTGCAGAGTTCCTTTCTGTTGGGTGTGTATTGTAAGATATGATAACATTTCATAACACAACCAAAACAAGCTATCAGGACAAGATTACTTTCTTCACCTGAGTTTTTAATCAGAGTATCAGACTGACCTATTATAGTTTGTTACCATCATTTTTTCATTTGTAACTCTGTATAACCTTTCCAGGCATATTTCGTCTATATGCCTGTCTGTGTCGAACAGTTTATTGTCACTGACAATTGGACTTTCATCAGCTTTTCATTGCTCACTGTGATCAATTACTTAATTCAATTTTGAGACTGTCAGAAATATAGTTCATATCTGTAGAGCTCAACCTGTGTGATTGATTAAATACACAAAAAGTCCCAAGGGCTTGTTTCTATTGTGCTGTATTTATCAAGGCATACAATACTATACAAGGAATCATCAATACTAGGAGTAATACAAGTATATTTACAGAAACACGGGGTAATTTCTTTTGGCAAGCTATAATTAATACTTGTCTATGTCCAGCTGCAAATTTCAGTGCTCTTTTATGGCGGCAAAACTGTGACCCAAATTGTGTGTTGCTCTCGCAGACAGTTGTGACCAAATATATTAAAATAACACAATATTTCTCATAATGTCCTTGGTCTGCGAACATATCGGGACATTTCGTGAGTCATTTCGTGGGCCCTGACTCCAAACCCATTGGTGGAGAAACACCAGTCAATAGAACATTTATAGTCTGACACTGTTTTTTTGTTGTAAAGGTCTGAATACCTTGCAGTTGTGACTTGGGACATTTCCCTGCCTTCTTTCATGTGAAATGTAGAACAATGAACCATGGATGCAGGACTAGTGCTGCTGGACAGCTGTGTGCTAGAAGGGAGGGATCTGGTCAGAGATGGGATGAGGGAGGAAGCAGCTCTTTGTAGCCACATCCTTTTCGACGGACTGGCCTCACAAGCCCTTAAACAGCTGCCGCAGGGTCTGACACAGAAGGCTGTCTGTCCTGCTGTATCTGTTTAGTCTTTATCTGCTTGTTGGGGATTCACAATTACACTAGTACAAGATATCAGATTTAGTTTTTTTCCCTTTAGTCTTGGTCTTATCTACTTAATACATCTGCATCCATGTGGTTCAAAAGGCTTACAGTAGATGTAAACCTACAATGGAAGGTTGTAGGAATATTTTGCATTGCATTTGGCCTGGCAGACAGAAGTCCTAATATGGTTTATTTATGCTTGATAGAGTGCGCCTTGTCTCAGCCATATGGCTCTTATTCTCCTCACTTTGTACTAATAATTATACATTTTTATATATAAGCTCTAATAATACTAATACAACTAAGCTTTCCTGACATGAAATGCTGCTCAAAGTGCTTTACAGAGCAAGAAAGAAAAGCAATGGCATAAAACAACATTAAAATAACCGCAGTAATGCAATACAGTGAGTGAAGTATGTCTTGAGCTATGCTTTAGAAATGTCTACAGAGGTTGCCTGTCAATGGCAACAGCTGTACCACTTTACATTTGAAACAAATCTCAAAGTTCTCTGTATCCTCTCACATCACTTTTCTAGCATTTTCAATATAGATATGTGTATACTGTTCATTCATCTTGCCACCTCAGTAAAATGGAATATTCTTCAGTGCAAAAATGCTTACCTTGCCTTTGTTTCTGTGATATTTGTCATTGCTATGTATTGGGGTTCACAAAATTAATGGTCTGTGCGATAGAGCGGACTGTGTAGCATCCTTGTTTGTTTGTCATTGTCAAGCCATTATTTTGGCTGGACAGCACCATGTCCATTTTAGTTGTATTGGTGTATTTGCCAAGTACATTTCCAGTTTCCACATACCTGTAATTCATTCATTTGCCCATCCCCACCATCCCAACTATGAGGAGCAGTGAGTTAATACATCACCTGGCGAGGAGTAGACGTTACAGGTGTCTTTCTCAGAGAACACTTTGGCATGTGACACTGGGTGAGTCATGTGTAGACATGGCCTGTATCCACATAAAATTGTATTCTTCTAGAAGTTCTAACTTGAAGGGAATTGCGACTACCCATCATATAATGAGTCAGGGGTGTAGTCAGGGGACTACAGCCTGGGAACTACAGCCTGGGACCATTCGCTGGTGGTCCTTTGTATTATTTGATACGATCGATCATTATGTGAAGTGTGGAACATCTTCCCTTGGTCTGTCCACCCACTTAACAAAAAATAAATGAAATATGGCAGTTAACCCATTGAAACCCCTGTGTGCTACTAGATGTTAAGTTTTAATATTAGATTGGATAATATTAATAATATTATATAATAATTTTATATAATATTAATATTGGAATTAATATTGGATGTTAATGTTAACTTGAATGACCAGAAGAAACCTGTTACAGAATGCTACAAAATCATTTGTGCCTTGTGGCATGTCAGAGATACAATTCTCTAATTACATTTCATTTCTCAGAATTATGATATGACCAAATATAACGTGTTAAAGTGAGATGAATAATTTCCTCACACCAATTTATGCGTGATGACATCTTACACAGTTGTATAAAACCAGAATCAGGTGAATATGAATTATGATCATCAACCACATCAAGATACACGCCCCCTTAACCTTCTTCTGTTTGATAATCAATCTTTGGTGGCAAAATCTCTGCAGTGTGCAACAAATTGAACTGGCTCTGCTCTCTGAATACAGGATAGAATGGAATCTGAAGGCGATCTACCAGTAGATTCCTAAGCTCACAGCATGCTTATGCTGCGGACGTGGTGCATTGTGAATTTGTAGATTGGCTAATTTCGGCATACGACTAGGTCAGGGGTGTTCAACTAGATTAGTCTGGGGGCCGCACGGCGTGCACGCTGTGCGCAAAAAAAATATTTTGTGCTTAAACACACTTTTATACATTTGTGTACAGTAATGAGCTGGATAATATGTCTTCTATACAGTACATGTTTACATTCTATATAATATGTTGTATAGAATGTAATCATTTCAGTAAATAAAGATAGAACAGGTAGACTTTATTATAATGTAAGAAAATAAAAATAGCGTGAGACAGTAATGGACCAAAATCAATTCCAGATATAGATTTTGGTCCATAGATGCGGTCGGAACCAATCTGTGATCCAGCAACATTACAGTCATTTATGAGAGGACATTCAGAACTAAAACGTTTATTTCCACATCCTTAATATACTTTTTTCTTTTTTAAAGTTATTTCTCATGCAAAAGCAATTGCTGATACTGCAGAATATGAATTCCTGACCCCAACTCTTTTTTTAACCTCTCTTTCACAGGATGCCCATGGACAATATTTCGGCGGGAGATCCAAGACGGTACAACGAGAAGCTGGGAGTCACTGATGAAAAGCCACCTATATTCTGAGCTGATTGGAATTGTAGGGCCTGCTGTTGCATGCCTTTTTTTTTTTTTTACTGCAGTCCTGATCCCAACCCTTGTGGACTGACCCCCAACCTCGCCGCCTCCCCTCAGTGGTGGTGGTGACCCAGCTCCGGCCAGCTTGCTGTGGGGCTCTTCCTGTACAGCAGCAGCTGCGTCCTGCTTGCTGCCTCCTCTCCCTCCCCTCACTTCCTGTCCTTGGTCACACAAGGCTAAAGTCTCCTCTCCTCACACCCCCACCCCTCATCTCTACCGTCCACACACACACACACACACACTCAAAACCTTTGTTGACCACACACCCTTTTTAGCATTTTGATAGTAAGTAGGCAGTGCGCTGCAACACCTTGGGATTAGATAACCAACGTTCCCTTGGTCAGAACAGTCCGACTTCTGGGGAAGCCCCCCCTTTCTCCTTTGCACTACAATCTCCATCATGACTACCATGTCCAGCCTCTTCTCCTTCACGAGCCCGGCGGTCAAACGCCTACTGGGGTGGAAACAAGGCGACGAGGAGGAGAAATGGGCGGAGAAGGCGGTGGATGCGCTGGTAAAGAAGCTAAAGAAAAAGAAAGGTGCCATGGAGGACCTGGAGAAGGCCCTGAGCAGCCCCGGACAGCCCAGCAAATGTGTGACCATTCCCAGGTCGCTGGACGGCCGGCTACAGGTGTCCCACAGGAAAGGACTTCCCCACGTCATCTACTGCCGTGTGTGGCGCTGGCCCGACCTCCAGTCCCACCACGAGCTCAAGCCTCTGGAGGTTTGCGAATACCCGTTCGGATCCAAACAGAAGGAAGTCTGCATCAACCCGTATCACTACAAGCGAGTGGAGAGCCCTGGTAGGTATTCCTGTTCCTGATCGGTGGACACTCATATCAATGAGCCTGCTGCGAGGCTTGTGTTGTTTTCCATATTGTGATTTCACGAAAGGGAGAGGCTGCTTTCCTATATACCGTATATAGTAAAAGCCACAAAATAACATGGAAGCAGCCTCAGGCTGCAGCAATTACATCCGAATAAGAGATGAGTAAATTGAAATTCCCAAATGTTAAATCTGCCAGATGTATCATTCCCTTTTTCTAGGCTTTAGGTTGGACTGCTAATCCTGGCATTAATTACAGCGAATGTATTAATTAATCCTGTGAGTGTTAAGCGACAGAGCTTCACATACATACAATGAAGCTAATTTAACAGTAAATACTAATAATCAATGAGATTATAAACTAAATTACTCACTCGCATGGTACAACAACAGGAGGAATAAGATGCGAGTTGTGCACACACATGCCTGAGCTCAAATCTAAGTAGGTTGGGGAAATGGTAAACAGATCTCCAGAGGTCAGGAGGGAAGGGCTGTCATCACACAGGCCTGTTCTGCACCCCCCCTTCCATTGCACAGAAAATCAATAGCACTAGCTCTTTTTGAGTCTTATTAGATTTTATGCCGTGGGCACTCCAGTTAGGGTGTGGCATCAGAACGTCACTTGCTAAATGCATATTAGTCCCTCTCTGACTACACACTTTGACAATATTCCCAGCACCATCCATTTCTCTCACTCTTATTTCTGTGTCTTTCTCTCAGTCAGACACAGCATCACACACAGACACGGGGTAACGCATAAGACCGCCTCCCTGAGTTTGGGTGCTGCCTCAGCCTCTTCTGCTGCTTGCTGACATGGGATCGCTGGCTCTCTCCATTCACCATGTTAAGGCCTTGGGATCACATGTCGCTCAGAGGAGAAAACATGTTAGATCACTGTCCTAGCTTGCTGGGTAGTTTTGCTGGGACAACCCTGGGACTATGAGGCATAAAGCCACTAAGTGTATGACAGTGAAGGTTGTTTGGACTTGAAAATGGCTCCACCATTGTCTACAATGCAGAGAACATCTTAAATCCTTTTGTTGTTGTTGACGTAAATCATGTCCCTATTGTGTTTCCTATTGATAACCATGATGACGGTTCTATCTGTGTATTTCTTGACTGCCAGGCAGATATTAATTAATTATTTTGCCACTGCCATTATTATTTTGAAGTCCCATGTGTCCCGCAACATGAACCGGAAGAAAACAAAGGCTGTGTAAAGTGACGGACGATAATATTTTCTTTCGACCGAAAAATACATTTTGTAACCGTGATCATCGGTTCTCTAGTTATGGGTCGTGGTGTGAATAAAGCTTGTTTTAACCAACTACATCTGGGGAAAGAATCTGAGATAAATGCATCGTTGTACTTACATTGAGGTGGACGGAGACAGACTTAATTTCCAATTGTATTGGTCTCCTAGCACCCGAGAGCTCATACGTTGAGTGAAGGGCACAATCTAATCTAATCAATGAAAACCATTAAATGACAATATCTCGTCAATGGCTGTGAACCGTTGGATTTCAAATTACGAGATATCTCTACGTATTGACGGATACAATTTGTTCTTGTAAGCGTTTATGAAATGAACTTCTTTAACTGTCTTTGTTCTGTCCCTCCAGTGCTCCCTCCTGTCCTGGTACCTCGTCACAGTGAGTTCAACCCCCAGCACAGCCTGCTGGTACAGTTTCGCAACCTCACCCACAACGAGACGCACATGCCCCTAAACGCAACCTTCCCAGAGTCCTTCCAGCAGCCGCACAGTGGCGGCGGGAGCAGCAGTGGTGGAGGGGGTGGGGGCTCGTTTCCCATCTCTCCAAACTCCCCTTACCCGCCCTCCCCAGCCAGCAGCGGCACCTATCCCAACTCTCCGGCTAGTTCGGGGCCCTCCAGCCCATTCCAACTCCCAGGTATGCAACTATATATATTTTCATATACAGTAAACAATGTAATATATAAATCCCATATCACTTTAAGAGGCACTAATGAATGAAATGTAATGTCATCCAATCTGTATTGTAGTGTGTGCTAATTGCTAATGCAATATAACATATACAATTGGGGTGGTTGTATTATGTCTCCCTGCTCTTCTCACCTAGACACAGGATCTGACACAAAATATTACATTTTCCCCTGAGCAAGCAAGCTCAATGGTAAAACAAAAAAAATAAGAAAGAAAATAATCAGGACTTTCACAGAAAACGGGTTCAAATCTGGGGTAGAAGAGAAAGTTACATGTGGTGTGGCAACTTTTTGAGTGTAATCCTAAAGAGAATAAAGAAACCTGAAACAAAAAAACATTGTGTATACATGCCACACTACACAGTCAGCCATTTGTATATGATCAATGGCATAAAAAAAAATGCTTTTTTGTGTTGCCAAATTGGACACTTATTCTTATTTGCTTTGTAGCTATATAATGAAAAAGATGAATTATGATATTCATCCAGCCAAAGTCACACCCCTGAAGGGGAAATGAGGGAAATGCCGACTAAGCATTTTGCGCCAAATCCAGGCTTGCTTCTGGACTGGCTGCAGCCTTCTAGTGGCTTCTAATAATCTAGTGGAAAGGCTCCAAACCGGTGGTCTGTTTTCTGAAGTAGCCTCAACACTCAATTTACTGAGTTGAAGACATAAAACAGATATATAAGGAAAATGGATTATTGACCCTCAAGAAAGAAATTAGCTCCCTTCTCATCTGATGGTGTCAATGTATAGAGGAAGTAACCTTTAACTGTGAGATCATCCGTGGGTGGGAGGCCAGAACAGATCTGCTGATGCACACATCAAATGGCTTCAGGCAGACAGAATAAAAGTTAGAAATGGCAGTGTACTTGCTTCTGAATTGCTATTGTGAGCCCAGAACATCATTGTAGCAGCTCATGAACTGTAATCACCACCTTATTCTTGCTGCCATGTAGATGGGCGGGTGGGTGGTTTATTTATTAATATTTAATTGAAAGTAGTCGTTTTCCTGTTGTCCAGAATGGGTTTGAAATCTCAAGTTGCAGCTCTGCCAGGAATGGTTGGTTTTAGCATGTGGCTTTAGCAAGTGACGGATATGTGAAATCTGACACCGTTTCCGGGGACAGATCCTGTGATGATTGTTTGACTCCTGGGAGTGTGTGTGCGTGTGTGCCTGTGTGTGTGTGTGTGTGTGTGTGTGTACTCATTCACATAAACACATGGTTGTGTATGTATGCATATTCAAATGTACATAATTTTTGTCTTGACTGTATTGTATGTTGTATTGTGCCTTTTGCTTTGGCAATGTAAACGTATGTTTTCTCATGCCAATAAAGCCCATTGAATTGTATGCATATACTGTATGAGAGAACATTGTGTGTACTGTGTGTGTGTGACCGTGTGTGACCATTTGCCAACACCAGCAGCAACTGGTCCTCATCGCCTCTAACTGCTATTGTTTTTAATGTCTCAGCTGACACCCCACCCCCTGCCTATATGCCCCCTGACGAGCAGCTGGGCCAGGAGAGCCAATCCATGGAGACCAGCAGTAGCATAGTGCCTCAGAACATGCCCAGAGGAGGTAAGCTTGAGATCTATCAAAGACTGTTAATTTAGGAAGATGCACCATCTCGATTGGAACTAAAAGGGGTGACATGGTACACAAATTCTACAAATGTCTCCTAAGTGGCCGCCGGTGTCCAAATCGTGCAAATCCCGCGAGTGTGTTGTTGGGATAGAATTCCCCTCCAAGGACTTGTTTTTCATGAAAGCGCCAAGGACGTGTCTTACCTGTTTTGTAATTTCTATTTATTCAGAAAGAGATCGCTCTATACTATCCCACTGCAGTTAAAGTAAATATTCGTCTCTGAAAAAAGCAATTTTAGTATGAAAATCTTCTGAATAATGTGTGCAGAAAAGCTTTCAGTTTCTTTCTTTAAAAAACGTTTTACTTAATCTGAATCATCAGATGAAAGTGACACATTGTTCCCAAGGAAGAGGCCTTGGTGAACCTGACATGGACAATCTCTCTTCCCCTTGCGCTCTCTCTCATGCAAATCGGCAGGTGCTGCTCAGTTAGGCCTTCAGACCGCATTCAGAATTGGTGATATTTTCTGCAATTTCAGTGGTGATTACTATTAATATTTGACTCTGACAAGTGTACATTTATTTACTGACAAAGATGCTAATGGTTCATATTGAAATGGGAAGGGTATCTGTGCTTAGTCCTGAAGAAGCATCACTGTCTCAGACTTTGTTGTAGGGAGGTTTTAGGTTGATAAGGTATATCCCTGACAAATCCAGCCAAGTGTTGGCATTCAGGCACATTTTGACAAGGCCAGACAAGTGTGAACTAGCAGAGAAATGTAGTGACCGATCGATCGAGGGGAGAACCACTCATTCCACGGTTGTACTTTGGTTTGTCTAGAGTTTCATAATAAATTACTGTAACAAACCATATTACTTTGCTGATTAGGTGTGCGAAAACTTGGCCAGTTATCCCTCTTCCAGAAGATTCAAGTATGCTTGGATGTCAGTGAAGATAAACTATACAACGAGCCTGCTCTTGTCTTGACCTATTTGTTTAACTTCCCCAGATGTGCAACCAGTAGAGTATGAGGAGCCTAGCCACTGGTGCTCTATCGTCTACTATGAGCTCAACAATCGTGTGGGTGAGGCTTACCACGCCTCGTCAACCAGCGTGCTCGTAGATGGCTTCACTGACCCTTCCAGCAACAAGAACCGCTTCTGCCTTGGATTGCTGTCAAATGTCAACCGTAACTCTACTATTGAGAACACCCGCCGACACATTGGCAAAGGTAGATCTAAATTCTATCTGTCACAGGTGACGCAAGAGAAATATAGGGACATGTTTTGTAAGGAAAGATTTGCAACATATTCTGAGATAACAGATATAGCAAGGAAACAGAGAATTAATACATTGCATCTTTTGGCTTGTCCTTATTGTCCTAACAGGAGTTCACCTGTACTATGTCGGTGGAGAAGTGTATGCAGAGTGCCTCAGTGATACAAGCATCTTTGTCCAGAGTCGTAACTGTAATTATCACCATGGCTTCCACCCCACCACAGTCTGCAAGATCCCCAGCGGGTGCAGCCTCAAGATCTTTAACAACCAGGAGTTTGCTCAACTTCTGGCCCAATCAGTTAATCATGGCTTTGAGGCAGTCTATGAGCTTACTAAGATGTGCACCATCAGGATGAGTTTTGTCAAGGTATGGGAGTCATCTTAACACATTTCGAGCCATACACGTTCATGTATGGTTTATAAAACCCAGCACTTTATGCCAGTTCCGTGTATGTCTTGCGATCTTTTTATTACAGTACGCCTCATCTGTGTCATATTTACTGCATAGGCAGCTGCCATCTTGGACCGGGAAAAAAAAGTTGCATATCAATGAGTTGCGCACATAGACGTTTCCTGTAATGGCTGCGATCTTTAGTGGCATTTACAGTATCTCCAAATTGATGCTCAGGTGAGGTGATATGAGCCGCGTCACAGGGCCCGCTTTTTGTAGTTTTTTGTGGTAAGGGAAAAGGTAATCGGTAGTGATGGGAGATTAATCGGCAAACACATCGGTATCGGTCGATTTTAGTTGTTTTAAGATTAATCGTATCGGTAATCGGTATCAATCAGCCCGATTAATTAATCGGTCCGAATAATCGGTCTGTTTTTACAGATAAGCAAGCCCAAAGTAACTTAACTTAAATCTGAGTTGCCTAAGCCTGCAGTGCAGACACCATGATACATGTATTTCTCAGACTGGACAAAATTATTATATTTTATTCAATACAGAATGAGATCATATCGACATCGGTAATATCGGTTATCGGCCATGACACCGATTTAATTATATCGGATATGGATATCGGCCAAATGTTCTCATCGGCACATCCCTAGTAATCGGGCACCCAAAGAGTGTTAATCAATTGTGAGGTCCCTGGAAAGCACAACAACAACATTTGTGTAATCTTAATTAGTTCCTGTCAGCTAAAACCTAATATTACAGCAGGTGCTTTAATACTAACCAATAATATCATCACATGCACCTGTCAATGCACTGTACATGGGGGTAAGATACATTTTATACCATGTTTCATTGAAATGAATGGCTGGCTATGCTTGGATGCCATCACCAGTTCTTTCATTGCTCCATGCTAAACACTAGACTGTGGTGCTTCCCTGGACCACGTTTCAAACTTTTATTTCCAAAGCTATACAGTAGAATATAGTGTGTTTCTGATAACGTGAGGAGAGAAATTATGAAATTCTGTAGCAAACTTGATTCGGTACTGGCTTGTAGATATCTTGTAATTGCCAATGCCCAAATCGGAACTAAAAGACATGATCACTGATGGACTGAGACATTAAAAAAAGGGAAAAAAAACGTGTGTAAACTGTCTGTATGTTCCTTATGTAAGGTCAGTGACCATTACAAAGATTGCATTAAAGCATATGCACTCAGTTGAAGATTTGTAAAGTCGTAGCCTCGTACACAGTAGATGTAGGTTTCAAGCTTACGGCGAGCGACTTTAAAGATAAAGCA
Source organism: Benthosema glaciale (assembly GCA_900323375.1). Classification (NCBI taxonomy): domain Eukaryota; kingdom Metazoa; phylum Chordata; class Actinopteri; order Myctophiformes; family Myctophidae; genus Benthosema; species Benthosema glaciale. Next base: position 19,663 of record OOFJ01105186.1, read on the forward strand.
GTACAGGTATTACCTAGTGTAACCCTAGTTTCACTAGTTGTCAGAACTTGTCACTGATGCTATACTTCAAATATCAAATAGTAATAAATCGTGAAGTTAGGACAACTCAAAGATGAAATAAAGAAAAATGAATTTGAAGGCTTGTATTGACTCAGTATGGATTTGTAATGGATTAATATGACTGAGTAGAACGGCTTGGCAAGTCGTGCGGTAAGTACTGGGAGCTGATGGTATGTGTGCCGCTCCACCTCAGCAATCCATCTCCTAGGCCTAGGGGTCTAATGCATTGCATCCAAACCAAAGGAGAACCTTTGGTTTGTATGCATGTCAACACAGGAAAGGAACAGTATCATATTGTTTAATATTATCAAAGCTTATTAAGTTTTAATAGTTCTTTACAAAATGTTTTAAAAGAGTGGAATTAGCATCCTTGTTCTCTGTTGATACTGACAATAAGCCCATCCGACCTAAATCACACAGGTGTGATTTATTTAAACAAAAATCTAATAAAATACATGTATAATATGTATACTGTATATAAAATTAATCCTGGACTCGCCTTTTTTCATTTGGTAACTGCAGTGCATTTTTTTGGCCTGTAGCAGAGTGCTGTATTTTCTGGTATAATAAAACGTTTTATCTGCACACATCTTCATAATCGGTCTCATCATTCTGTTGATTTTCCACAGGGCTGGGGAGCTGAGTACCATCGGCAGGACGTCACTAGCACCCCCTGCTGGATAGAGGTGCACCTGCATGGGCCACTTCAATGGCTGGACAAGGTGCTAACTCAAATGGGCTCTCCTCTCAACCCCATCTCCTCTGTGTCCTAATGACAGCCCATGTAATTTGGGAGGTTATTTTTTACATTTTCTTTTTTTTTTTACAGTTTTTTTTTTTTTCCTCATTGATTATAATTTAAGGTGGTCTTAATGGCTGAACTGTTTACACGTAACTATGGGAGGGGATTATTGAACTCTGGCTTGAGAAGCAGCCGCACCAGCCAGAATCCAGTTGTTAGAGTAATGTTACAAGCAAACACCTGGAGAAGAAGGCAAGTAGCAGCAGTGACATGGAGTCACTACTGCTTGACAACTAGCAACACTACCCACATGTTCATCAAACAAGGGACAGGACTGTTGAGCTTGGACCTGACTGTTTTTAGCATTGTGTTTTATTTAGATTTCTCAAATAATTTTATCGTTGTAGTTTTTTTAAAAGAAACAATTGTGTATTGCTACTATGCCTTACATAAAGTCAACAAGGATTTTTATCGAAAGTTTTTTGTTTCCCCTTACATGTCTACATGTCAGATATTTACAACTGAGGTATAGATACAGATATGTTTACTATTAGGCTCAGCTATCATAACAAATGCTTCCTTTTATAGTCTACTGCTAGAAAAACAAACACTGAGCTACTGCCTTTGAATAAAGTTTGTTAGCCAGACTGTCAGTCTTTGACATGGGAGATCAATCACTGAACAAATTTAACATGCCTAACAATATTGTGAATGTTACATCTATTGTAATAGAAGTAGTCATTTGTGATATAATCTGAAATACTGACTTCCAACATTGCTGATTCATGTTTGTACTCTCAAGTTCAAGTGAAGAGTGACTGTATTTTCCATACTCACTGTATTAACAATCTTGTGCACTCTTGTGTTTTTTTTGTGGAGGCAAATGAAATATCGGTGTGGGTACCATACATTATGTGGATAGGTAACTGACTTAATTAGCACAATTAAATAAACACAGGTTATTTGGTAACAATGAGTGCTTGCTTTGTCAGTTTTTACATGTATAGTTTATATTTATATCCCAGGACCCAGACGGTTTTTAAGTTGCTTGATTCAGTAATTAGATATTTGATATTCATTTTAGCTGCTCCACCCCCTTCCTATACAAACCCTTTATGACGACAACCTCTATTTTGACCATGATAAACACCCAATGTTTTTTCTGTTGACTGATTTTGTCCCAATACTCGAGGGGGCCATGCTTTTTCATTTGCTGTTTTCATTTACTTTTAATAATTATTTTGGAAAATAACCTCCAGCACCGCTCACAAAATCTAAAATAATTATTAAAAATAAATGAAAACAGTAAATTAAAAAGCATGGCCCCTCATGTATTAGGACATTATCAGTCAACACATAACATAAAAACATCACAAAACATGCTATACAGATAACAGTGCATTTCAATGCATTTATTGGATGAATAAGAGCATTGTGGGAGCTCTTTAAATGAATGGTGTACCGTAGATTACCAGAGTTACGTAGAATAGACCAGGACACCACTGAATATGCTGTAGTTTTGTAACGTATCAAATATCCTCTTGTTGGCAGGCAAACGCATGTACACTCTGTCCCCCTCCTCCAACTCTACGATGATTCCACTAGATAGGTAGGCTATATGTCCATGGTTATTGTACCCCCAGTTGTTAATGAGTAACTGCTCATTTTTATACATGAGGACCTGCATACCCTCATATCCAATAGTGAGCTGCGGTAAATGTGAACTGATAGACTCCTCTCACGGGCGCTTTGAAGATGCCTACAGTATGAGAGAGCACACACATTGAATACAACAGTGAGAATAAGCCATCACACCATATTGTGTAAACAAATAAGACACTGGTTTCAACCTTAGTCATTAGGCCTATTTTATTATGGTGATACATTAAAACACTGTTAATACCAATGATGAAAGTTCTCTCATCTATTCTAGAGTATTGATTTCAGAGTGAAAGACAAGTTGTATTGAAATTATACTGACATTTATTTGTCAGACAAAGCATTATTATATTCATATTACAGTATGCACGTTGTGTATGCAGTAATTAGTTGGTGAGAGCTAATTGTATAAAGTTCATTAAATAATTTCCACCAACCTGTAAACTGATCGTAGGCGTTGCCGATGTTAGTGTGGACATTCTTGTAGACCAGAATGGTTGCAACATTAAATGGTCCAACTTGTCCATCATTACTCAACCCAGCAGAGAAGACCACCTTTGGTTTGTCTGTCAACATAGGAGCATAATCACAATGGTTATAACATTATGAAAGCATATTATACTATACTACTGATATGGGTTGTCTGTCAACACAGGAGCATTATCACATTGGTTATGACATTATGAAAGAATATATTATACTACTAATAATGTTCCATCCAAACCAAAGGAGAACCTTTGGTTTGTATGTATGTCAACACAGGAAAGGAACAGTATCATATTTAATATTATCAAAGCTTATTAAGTTTTAATAATTATTTACAAAATGTTTTAAAAGAGTGGAATTAGCATCAGCTTTATTG
>OOFJ01105200.1:0-10253 GCA_900323375.1 Benthosema glaciale
GAGCTCCATGCGCCATGAGTAAAAAAAAAAAGCGCAGCACCAGGCTGCAGAGGGTCACGGGTAAGGCTGAAACAATATAACCTCTGCATAACGGGCAACGATAAGGGGTCTCTTAAAGGCAATGGGATGTGGCACACGGATTGGTTGAATTCCTGAAACGCCCAAACCACACCTATGCATAATGTAACGTGTCGCGGAGGTGTTTAAGGGATTTAGAATGGTCACCAAAATAACAATGTTAGCGGGGGCACGCCCGTTCCCTTAGGCTAGATGCCCTAATAGCAGTATTAGAAAGTTGCGACAAAATTCGAGCCCATAGGATACACACAGGACAGGAACGCATACAACAGAACACCATGAACAACATCTAAACTCTAGTGGGGAACAATGGGAAGTGGGAACTGAGGGTTTAAGTAGGGAGACATAACCAAACACAGGTGGTAATCATCATAGGGATTGGCTAAGAGACTAATTACAGGACACAGGTGGGGAAGACAAGTAATCACAGGTGAGACAAGAACAGTAAACAGAACAGTAACACACTAACCAAAACTAGGAACACAGCAGAATGTCAGGGATCTTCTGTGTTCTAATGCATCCCTTTTCTTTGTCCTGCTATAAAGTTGTATACATATTTTGGGGGCAACGACTGGCTTTGATGTCATCCATGGGGGACACAAGTTATATCAGACACGGTAATTACAAACGAGAGAGGAGGGTTTGCAGGAGACCTCGATCGTCTCACAAGAGCTGACAAGGCTGCACGCGGAATATCCTGGCCCACACTAAGCCGCTAATAAGGCTGTCTTTGAAGTCTGACATGATCTAATTTGTGTCTCTGAATTGGGCACGCTGTCAGCCATCATCGGTAGTTCTCTCCCCTGGGGATGACCTGGAATGAGGGTGCAGCTTGTTACAGGGAGGCTGGTCACGGCGGGATAGAGTCAAAATAGTATGTGTTCCTATGAGAGGTCCGACTCAGTTCTCATCGGTCGATCATTGATCTTTTTATGGGTTTTTTTGTACTCATTGCTTTAAATCGTTTTGTCCTCGTTTTTGATCTCCTACTCGTGTTCATCCCACTCCAGAGGAAGAGACAGTAAGGGGGGTGAGAGAGAGAGAGAGAGAGAGAGAGAGAGAGAGAGAGAGAGGAATAAATAATAAATAGATAAATGGCAGAGGGGATGGCTTGGGAGGAAAAGAGTGATGGAATGAGATTGCACATTGTGTTTATTGATGTAAACACATTGATATGCTGTGCAATATATACAAAGCAGCATGCACATCAACAACACACAGTGTACACTAACACAAACATACGGGTACGTCCCATTGCCAGCCACACACAAACATGCACGCACACTATTCTTGTATGAAAAACCTACAGTCCTGGCCTGTACACAATTCAGTACCACAAACGTTATTACTGGCCTGGGGCAAGATCTGGCCTTGCCAGTTGTAGAAGCAGTGTTTATTCATTGGACTGTGTAGAGTCTCAGGAGGAATGAAGAATGCCAATTCAATTCCTAATGTCATCATCTTTAAGGCCCTGGCGCTTCATAAATAGAGCACGGGTGACCTAGCTAGCCTCACCCATGGAAGACTTTCTGCTGTATTAGGCAATCTCTGCAGGATCAACGTTAACACGAGACCAGCTGGTGTGTGGACATGCATTATTTCTCACATTAAGCTGTGCTTTTGTGTCACCAACTGGATACCACTTTTGTTTCACTACTGGATAAGCATTTAAATGGATTGTGAGGATGTAGAGTATGTGACATGACATACCATTGGGAGACGGTAAGATAAGCTTGGGGTCAGAGAAGGAAGATGCAACATGGACACCATGCTGTTAGTAGACCAAAAGATGTTCATCTGCCAACATCCAGTACCTAACAATAGAGATGTGGCTGCACTTGGAATACTGTTTCAAACTATATGTAAATTAGCTTGTTAGTACTAAGATCAGTTGCCGAAATTTGTTATACAATTGTTATCAATGTCTCTATTGTGGTGGTGTGACATATCTAGAGCAAATATCGCTTAATCACCAACATTAACTGGAAATCTAGGGTCTGGGTAAAACAATGTTGTTATGTTTGGTATTTTGGGTGAACTGCACTTTTAATCGAGTATATTATTGATTGGTGAAAATGAGGGTGCTCACTTCCAACCATCTTAAATGAGAATTCCACAGTAGCTCTTTTCTTTAATGAATTCTGATGATAATATATCCATTAACCAATCATAGTGCATGGCAAACAAATAATTATACTAGCTTGTTGTAGCTTTACACATTCTCAACATCAGGTGGCCTGATAAAATATCAAACGCCAGCCTGTTGGAGAAAACCAACCAAAACTCCATCAGCCAGGATGTGAAAAAGAGGAAGTGGGGGTGGATTGGACATACCCTCCGAAAACCTACTGATAACATCACTAGGCAAGCACTGGACTGGAATCCGCAGGGCAAAAGAAAAGTGGGGAGGCCAAAACAAACCTGGAGAAGATCAGTCGAGAGTGAGGCAAAGACGACTGGACTATCGTGAGCCCAGCTGAAGAAAACTGCTCAAAACAGAGTCCGATGGAGGGGTGTGATTGCGGCCCTATGCTCCACCTATAGGAATAAGTCAAGTAAGTCAAGTTGTAGCTTTAAGCAGTGAGGCGGGTCCATCGGCTTCTCGACACAGCCCATTTGTGATAAAACTCTGTGAATGCTTTTCAGACATCATGGACGACAGATGTAAACAAAAAAGAAGTTGAGCAATGTAAATTATTTAGTTTATCGTTTTGCCTCTACCACTTGTTAATTATCTTAATTTTACAGTAAGAAAACAACTACCTCTGAATTCTCCTTTAAGTTCAATGCATGCCTGAACTCCTCAGCTTCCCTATAGCCTGCATGGATTCCAGGTCATAAGCACAGTCTTCTGCCCTGCAGGAGTTTTACATTCCCATCAATAACACTCCCTGGAGGCTCGATCCCGTGCACCGTCATGTTCCCCAAGATCATCATGCCCCCGAGAACCAGAACTGATGATTTCCCATTTCCAGCATGTGAGTATAGCAGCACAGGCTCCAGGACCTGCTGCAAGCTTTTAGTTACAGTGGGTACAGGAAGAGTTATGATTAGAGATAAGGGTCAGAACGTGAGGGCAATAACTGGGTAAAAATGTTAATAATTTCCATGGTGGGGGGGAATCTATCAATTCATCCAAATGTAGCAAGGTGCAATATGAATTCACAAACTATATTGTTGCTGTTGAATGGAACTAAGTGTATATAAAGGGCCAGGCCTGCAGTAAGCACCAAGCCAGGTGTGCGTTCAGCTCCTTTTGTCGACTGTATTGTAAAGATTGGGAACAGCCTTGGGAACGAATGGTTCGCTCAGTCCCCGTGAAGCATCCCTTCTAGTGATGGATAGAATAATAGAGCAGATAAAACAAAGTCTAAAGAAGGAGGGAATAATCAAGTCCTGGGGATGGATCAGCCAGTGGCGCTCTTCTCCTCCAATTCATCTTTAGAGGCTTTTTTCTCTGTTTTTGTCTCTCATTCCATCACTCTTTTTCTCCCAACCCATCCCCTCTGCCATTTATCCATTTATTCCCCTCATTCTATTCTCTCTATCTCTCTCCCTCCCACCGTTTGCACACGCAAGTGTGTTTCTTGCCCCCTGCTCATCTATTCATCTCTATTCATTCCATCTCTCCCTCTCTTGCTTACTTACTTTCTCTGCCTCAGACATCATTTTCTCTTTCCTTGCCATTGATTTATTCTGTCTCCCACGTCCCTTTCTCTACCCCTCCTTTTTCTCTCCCCTTCCCTCGATCTCCTCTATTCCTCTCTCCTTCAAATCCTGCCAAGCCTCCCACCCTCCTTCCCTCCACCCACCTGTTTTTCTGATTTCTGCAGTGGTCACGGAAAAAACACTGATCCTACAATAAATGACACAAAGAACCATCGAAAACAGTGAAGCTTTTACTTATGGAAGGTGGTGGTATGCTGCTGCTGCATTCAAGTCTTTTCCATCATGTAGTAAATTAATTCATTTTCAATGACACACACCTGTCTTGACATTTATTTCTATTAAAGAATATACATACAAGTAAAGAGGGGTTGAATGAGCTGAACAATTAAACATTCCAGTGGGAAGACAATGTTTGTGATTGGCGGCTTTAGCATAGCTGTACATGCCGGTTGAGTGTGGACAGCGTCGTTCCATGTTGTAAAGTTAATATAGTGCTTGTTCCTCAATAGTCTCGCGTCTCACAATCTCCGAATAATAGAATCTGAAATAACACTTGCGGAAATGCAAAGAATGGAAGCTGTCACCTGTCCGTCATTTCCGTTCACGAGAGAATAGTTTAAGATTTCTTACCATTTTTAATTTCGAATTTCCATTTCTGATAGGCAGCAACCTATATAGACTTTGATTATTTATGGTTAGGGCAAATTTGAGGACGCTTTCTTTGCACCGACTGTATGACAGGAGCATATTATGAAACGTGTGAGTCAACAGTCTGGCTTGAGAGAATAATAACTATACATTAATAAATAATGAATGCTCAGCCGCACTCAGGCTGTAGGGCGAGTGATGTCTGAGGTAATGTAAATGATGGAAAACACAATGCCATTGTGGTGCTGTATTGTTTTCAGACGTTTAGTCAGAAGGCTGAAAGAACAAGTGTATAATTTGAACCTTTTGTTCCATCGATCCGATGTGTCTCCGTGGTCGTTGACTCACTGTGAAATCGTTAACCGTCAGCAAGAGAAACACATTTATATGACAACATGACCTTTTCAATTTAAATCCAGGTAGCAATCAATTTCAGACTAAAGATGAACCAAAAAAGATATCCCATGCACTTACAAAGCCTATGATGGAGAAAGTTCTTTAGACATTACTCTTCATAAATTCATCAGAAGGGATTAAGGGAATATAGCTGACTCATATACAATTTATGTATGCTTTCAGTCTTTGTTTTTTTGGTTTTCTGCAGTAGTATGTTATTTGTCTCTGTGCCCTCCTCGTCCTCGCTCTCTGGAAATTTCACCTTTGGCGATCTGAAGAGTCAGACAGTCCTGAGATATACAGTAACAACATACAGTAGTATCAGCTCCCAGATGCACAACAGCTCCCAGATGCACAACATTACCACACCTCACCATGCTTACTTTCAAAATAGTGAGGGATATAAGTCCCTCGTGAGGCATCATTGTCAGCATGCGCACGTACACACACGCACGTGCGCACACACACACACACGCACACACACACATAATGTATCAAGGGCGGATGTGAGGATTAATCCACCCAAGGCACCTATAGAATTTTATAGACATTCTTAACCTCTTCCATGTTTCAGAAATACCACTGTCCCTGAAGAGTCTCTGTCTGACTTGACTACTGCCCTATAGCGTGCGAGCGTGTTTCAATTTAGATGTCGTGAGGCATGGCCAGATTGCAGTCACTTTGCTTTTGTTGAGTGACCTGTTTTTGGACAACACTGGGGAGGTTGGGGTTTCTTTTAAACAAGTGTTTGTATTCACAGACGGGTAGACAGACGTAAACATACTTGAAATTTGTGTATAGGGAGCTGATGGTTGCATGCCCTGAGATCCAATATACAATGCAAAGGACACAAATGTAAAGGTGATGGGCACGTAGGAATGCATTGGATATACAGTATACAATATGTTGTGCCTGCCAGACTTGAGTCCTCAGCATGATTTCATAGATTATCTCGCATGATTATAACAGAATTGTGTGATACATGGAGAAAAACAAAAGATAACCATATGTCCTTTCAAACTGCCTCTCTGCCCATCCTTCTGGGCATGTGGGACCCAGATTTCAAAGAGGCCTGATTGAGCCAGATCAAATTTAATCTTTGGATATACGTACATTTGTGACTCACTTCCATTACATTTTCCTGTCAGGATCACTGTAAAAGCCTCGCTCCCTGTGTGCGTGCGTACGTGCGTGCGTGCGTGTGCCATTTAACCTAGTAAATTGCAGTGTTTTGGACACCATTGGGGATGTTGGGGTTTCTCTTAAACAAGGCTTGTGTTCACATACACGCAGACAAATTTAACATAGAATTGAATGTGTAGGGAGCCGATTGCCTCTCTGTGATCCACTATAACTGCAAATCCTGCCTATAGCACAGGGGCTCAGTGCTGACCAACGTTCGTCCGTTCAGAATATTGGTTTAAACTAGAAACGCTGGTTGATTTGAGTCCCAAACAGGTAGGTGCAAGAACCTACCTGTTACCCAAGAAGGGGTCTCTGAAGAACAGCATTCTTCAACCCACCTCACCACACATGTACATGTACTGCTGGTTTTCCTATATGCTTATGATGACTTACATTACTGCCCTTTTCATTGGCGTCCATGCGATTACCAACGTACTTCAGCCATGAAGCCACGCCCCTCCGTTGCTCGTTTTAGGGTTAGGTTTTGGGAAGCCCCAAACTCCTAACCTAACCTTAACCGCAAGCATGTTGCAACGCTGTTGTTGTTGCACTCGCGGAAGCGTCACCATTTACTCAAATCCGTGGGCAAATACAAGCTAGCGACGGGGTTGGGCAGCCGCCATGACAGTTTTACACCGACCAATCAGGCGCGGCGAGCAGCGGAGGGGCATGTCTTCATGGCTGAAGTGCGTTGGTAATCGCGTGGACGCTTTTCATTGTGGCTGTCTAATCGGGGGATGTGTTGCACCCTCAGTCAGACAGACAGACCGGCCGATGGCATGGTAAACAAGGGGGATGCATTTCGGTCATTTTGCTAACAAGGGGGTATACGTGGCCTCCCTTCTAATCAGCCGATTCCTGTTGTAAAACAAATCTATTATAAATTAAATACCTGAACTCCGATCTCGGCCACAAATACTTGATAATGCCCAGCTATATGATAATGGTAAATGCTGCGGTAGGGGCCGACCATGATACACACAGAGTTTGCATTAAGGTCCGTAATTATGTGGACCTGGGTTACTAGGTCCGCTAGCATCCACTGGTAGCAGGTCCGTAATTTCACGGACTTGGGAAGAAAATAATGAACAACCCTTCAACTCAGTTCTGCTTTCAGCCCTTAGACCTACGCTACATTGGAAACTGCACCCCCTGCAAACAGAAGAACCTTCAGAGAAGTCTGAGCGGTGTGTATAGTCAAAGCTAGCCATTATCATCAAGGCCAAAAAGTAAAAACTGTTCACACCTCTACCATGACCCCGGCTAGACAAGGAGGCCTACCATAGTATCAAATGGAAAATTATTTACTTTAAATTGACTGTTTTATATGTCTGTTTTTCTCCCTTCATGTGGATATGTTCCTTGGTACAGACTTTAATTCCCCTGTGGACCTACCATGTGGATTTTATTTATTTATTTGCACCCATATGTCTAATCATGCACATACCTGCCGCTACGTGGATCAACCAATGTGTTATCACTTTCGCACCTTATGCTTAACCTAATTTTTTTGTATTTCATGTTTATTTATATTATATTATTATTGTCTTTTTCTCTCCCGACTCGCCCTCCCCCTGCCTCCCTTGCTTATATGCAACAAAAAATGTCTGTAGACCAGTGATACGACGAATGAAGTTGATTCTGATTCAGATTCTGCGTTATATCAACCTCTGTGCCAGACTCTGTCATAGCAATTATAAACTTTATACATATACCTCCAGCTTAGAACCACCTTTTCTGACAGTTGTTGTCAGACATATCAGCTCAATAATATTGAGCTTAAATTGTAAGGATTTGCTCAGTCACAATGGCTTAGCAAAGGAAACACGTCGAAACAATTTTGTGAACTCAGGCAGGAGATCCTGGCGTTTCTCTAAAATTCAAAACAAGAAAAAAAAAAAAAAAAAAACATATTTTATGTCTATAATGGAGAAGGGCAAGTTTCTCACAGTTTGCATTTTCCTGTTTGTTTTCCAACTCAACGTGAAGCTGCAGGGCAGAGATAAAAAAAAAGTTACAAAACAACAGAGACTTCAAGCCTTTCAAAGAAAGCTCACCCTTTTGATGATGATCTATGACCTGTCAAAATGGTCCACTTCTCTGCATTGTGTGCATAAGCATACAAATCATCATTGTGATATAGAGGCAGTAAACACATTGAAAACCACTAGCATAGTCACTATAGTGAAGCAGAAAAGAATAGAATCTCCCAAATGCTATTATAATCAAGAATAACACAAGTCCTCCGTGAAAATGCCAAAGTAGGACACTGCAGGGATAGTAAACCAGCGGGAGTACCATAACAGTGCCTTTTGCTTTTTGAGTTATTTGCAGATAGAAAGACGTCGCCACTTCTCTCCTGATATCGAGGGGCCTCTTTGGATATAGCCTGCTTTGTTGCAGGAGTGTCTGGGCTGATGATACATCTTACTGCAGGGCTCACTATCCTCAGTCGTAGATACTGAAATCCACTTACATCCATTCAGAGCGGCGGATCTCTGAATCCGTTTTGAGCGATTTATGACATACTGTATTGTGTATACAGTATGGTATGGTGTTGCTATAGAGGATAGGTCATGGGTTTACTTCAGCACTCACGGAACTGTGTTCTGTAAAAGGCACTTCTATTTATACATTTAAGTTGGAAAGATATTCTGCAGAGCTGCAGACAGAACAACATTTTGGCGTTCACTCAAAATGGTCAAATGGATTTGGATAGGCTTCTTCTGATGAGCATGGATGCACAAGGTTTCATGGTCCATTAGATTTGGAGATATCTTGTGTTCTTTCTTGTGTCCAAGTGGACATCTCAGCCAATGTGCTGTGCCACAGCGCTAGGGTTAGTCTAAAGTTCACCCACTCACCGAAATCAGTAGGGATCATCGGCTGTGAAGCATGAAGGAGCACGTCACATTTTCATGTCAATCCATCGAGTCGTTTTGGGGATATATCTTTGGGATTAAAGAGGTGGAAGGACGGATAGACAGATGGATGGACCATGAACACCATCCTCCGGTCCTTTCAGGGTGAAACAAGACACAAAGTAGTATGAAGCTTTGAGCTCAGCCATGGCTGCTATTAGAGACATGACTGCTGTCTAAATAATAGAGGAGAGAAATGCCAGCACTCATGAAATGTCCTTTTTTCAAAAGATTTTATTTTACCTCCGACGAGCAGTGGACAATGGACGCGATTCGGCCTAGTGGGCCTTCCTCAGCATTTCTCTCCTTTATTGAATTATTGAGCCTTGCACCTAGAAGAACGTTCTTAACCTGGAGTGTTGCGGGTTGTCTGCTTCGACAGCTTTTGTTTTTTGCTGTCTAAATAGTACATGAACAATGAGTTACAGCAAAACGCTCCACTCCTCTATACCTCTGGATGTTTTCTTCTCACTCTCTCGCTTTCTCATTCTCTCTGTTTCTGTCAGACTGCTGGCCCTCATTTATCAATGGAGTGTAAATTCTGCCCTAAATTCACACCCACGTCAGAGTGACATTTATCAAGTGATCAGAGCAGCCGATCCTATAGCGTCAATTTGGTTGGAGCTTTGTTAAATGTCACGGGTGAAACTGAGCGTCATTTAAACAACACTCCCTTCAAATATTTGAGAAACGCCCCGAGTTATGATGGAAAGCCAATAAAAAAAAGTGTTTCTCCAAACCCTGCTCGCCCGACCAGACGTGAGTTTTGGTGCGGCGTACTTCAAAGTCCAAAGCCACGTTGCCGTTTTTTGGGTGTAAATCGCGTTTATAAATGAGGGCCTGTATCTCTCTCTGTCTGCCTACCCCATTTCTCCATCTCACACACAGGCACGCACACACATGCAAACATGTGCACGCACGCACACACGCACGCACGCACACACACACACACACCACTTCACACTTATTTTCCTCCTTCCAAGCACTCTGCTGGTGTCTCTCACAGACCATTGGATCTCAGTTGGACCCCCTTCAGTGCCTTTCTAACAGCACACCGGTAGGTAAGGTATTGTTTCAGTGAGGGAGAGATTGCTACAGAGGAAATAGAAAAAGAGGGGGGGTCGTCTTAAAGAGTATCCAGGTCTTTAAGTCACACATGACAGCAGGCGGTCATGGGGAAAGTTAAGAAATCCCCCACTATCTGGAGACATCTTCGTTCAAGACTCTGTCTATAGCTGTCCACACACACAGCCATTACTACAGCTGACACAGAGGAACAGAGAGCAGAGAGAGAGAGAGAGAGAGAGAGAGAGTAGAGAGAGAGAGACAGTCGGATAAGATCAGCAAGCTTCTGTG
>OOFJ01105219.1:10722-27988 GCA_900323375.1 Benthosema glaciale
CTTGACCTCATATGAGGGACTTCCCGTTATTTCCCATTGTGATAATAAATCTCACTCTTTGTCAACCAACCATGAACAAATCTCATGTATATCATTTGGCCAGCAATAAATGCAGGCCTGCTGTGACACTCAGGTCTGGGCATGGAAACGAACAGGAGTCAGTCAGCTGCTCCATTCCAAAACTGCTATTAAACCCTCACATAGCCTACAGGTATATCAGCTGTCCTAATCTCAGGTTATTTGAATGTCACCCAAACTTGCAAATGACGTATCCATTCACTGTCTGTGATTCGTCGACCAGATGCAAAACAACTCTCTTTCTCTCTCCATCTCCTCTCTTCCCCTGCCTCTGCCACTGTAAACCAGTCCATCTTTTAAATGGAAGTAAACATCATTCCTTAATGGTAAAAAGGGAAGGTTAAAGTAATTATAAACTGTTTATGCCATGGGAAAATGTGATGATGTGCCATGATGGCTTTTTCAGGTTCCATATTCCACACGAACACAGAGTGGCAGTTTTGAAGTGAGTCTGATAAAACAGTATTAATTTACCATTTGGAAAGCTGTACCACTCAGCACTCACACCAACTTCACATTCCCCGTGTTGTGTGTTGGCTGTAATCTTGAAGTGGATTGGGACAGGCAGAAAAAAGGCCTCACTAAATCACATGTCTGTAACATTTACTCACTTAGGCACTTTAGCTGGGCAGGCTTTAGGCGTGTGTTTGAGGAGGGTGTGTGCTTTGGTGAGGGAACGAGCACAGAAGGACAAAGAGTGAGTGAGAGAGAGAGAGGGAGAGAGAGAGAGAGAGAGAGAGAGAGAGAGAGAGAGAGAGAGAGAGAGAGAGAGAGAAAGAGGAGAGAGGGAGGGAGATGCTGCACCTGTGCCTGCTCACCTGATTGTCAATTCAAGAGGGACTTCAAAAGATCAAAAAAGAGAGACAAAGAAGAAGAAAATAAAGATAGAAAGTGCGTGAGAGGAACTACCGAGTTTAACATGAAGGGATGTTTTCATATCTGAAAGCATCTCCCTGAACTGTGTCCAAGCCAGCTCTTTGACATCTAGGTAAGAAACCGCATTCGTTCTCCATATGGCTTTTCTATTTCCATAAGTAATTAATACATAACATGTTCAAATTGGAGTTTCCTAATCAAAGTTACGTACTGTTTTTGAGTTGGTGCTGGTGTTTATTTATTTATTTGTTTGTTTATTTTTTTATTTTTTGTGTTTTTCCTGTGATTTAATTAAAGTGTGACACAAGCCAAAACTTCCATGCAGGATGTAATCAGAAAGTAGCAGAGGAACATTTCACCTGAACTGAACTTTTAGTCCCACTGGAGATTTTCCTGGCCAGCAACGGTGCTATTGTTAACGTTAAGTCCTATTATGAGCAAATGTCCAAGTGTTAGTTGAGTAACCCCAAGGCCATTTGTAAACTGTTGTTCTGAATGTTGTAATGGCAAATACTATACTCAAAGAAACCTCTGGACACCTGGATTGATCCAAATGATCAAATCTATTAGCAAGTCCTATATGTTGAGAGAAGGGACACTTAATATCACAAGAGTGTATCAGAGGCACACGAAGGACCTTAAACAACTCAGTCAACCTTGCAGTTACGGGTCAGCAGTGGACCTGGCACAGGAGATGAAACCCAAGACTCTAGAAAACTCCAGCTCAATAATCAGGATAGCACAGGTCCAGGTGCCCTTGGATCCTCCTTTCTCCAAGCCTCGAACATTGTACCGTTGAAAAAAGGCTTTGCACTTGGTTAGTGATTTTCCAAATATAAGCACAGTGTTCCTTCCCCGCTGTGATCTTTTGGGCTTTGCAGACCGGCTCACCCGCACATAATAGAACACATAGTAACTTATTAAATAGAGCTATGAGAGGGCCTCCTTTATGTCAACAGGACTCTTTGTCTCAAAGGTCAAATCTAAGTCAAACACAACTTTCTAAAAATTCAAGTATGTACTGTAATTCAACTGTTTCCTTATTGACTCTGATGTGAAAGTGATCCACGGTAACAAACTAAAATATTTTGATATTGAGAACGTGCTTGATGTCGGGATGCGATTACTGTTGAGACATAAACGCTAAAGACCTCGCTCCATCGAAACAGATACAAACAGCGAAACAGATAAACGACACGCTGGCCCACATGATTTATTACAGATTCATTGTGTAAATCTGAGGAGCACCATCACTGTGAATTATGCTGCTGCCAGGGAACAGGTGTAAACAGTTTGAACTGACATGGGACGTTAACTGCCGCCTTCAGGCATGCCAGACCCCATAAAAGCTAATCTTAATCAGCAATGCTATCTGTTTCCTGGTTGTCTGCACACAACTAGGCCAGAAATACTTGTAATTAAGCAACAGTGAGCCCATAGAAGTAAAGGCCCCTGGGCAATTATATACCGGTAAGTGATATGGCACAAAGATGGGACACTTTGTGAAATTGCACTTTTACCTTAACGAAATAGCAGTGTTAAAATGGTGTCTCCTGTTAAATGAGAGATAAGACTGAAATAAGGGTTTCAACAAAGTTGAGTATATTTGCATGAAGTGGGACTGCACTTTATGCAACACAATATATTCTCTAGTTCATCCTGTAAAATAAGAGATCATGAGGGTTACTGAAGAACTCAAAAATGTTATTTAATCCAGTTAAGGCTATTCTTGATCCAAGGAATTGACAAATATTAGTCGACTAATTGTCATAGGAATTTAACTTATCGAGTAGTACAAATCTGTGAAACTGAGTTCTCTACTGTACATATACAATCATGCAGAGACCAGCCGTTTCAGGTTGTTGAGGCTGAGAAATTATCATTCTAATGTTGATTTCACAATGTCTATTGGTCTATAGTCTGGTAGAATAAAAAAAGTAATATCTAGAATTTACAACAGATATACACTGCTCATAATTATTAAAAAATAAATCAAACTAACAAAGCCTCGGTCAACTAAGACCCAATCTGTGAACCCATCAGCAAAACAAAGGGAAAACAGCGACTGTCTCGAGAGACTAACTAAAGCCAAACCATGGATTAATCATTAATCAACTAAGAGAGAAAGCGGTAAATCTAGGTAACATTTATCGTGGATATAATAGTTTTCCTTTCTTTGATGTTATGGTTATAGGTTATCATGTGATAGCAGTGTGGTGTGTAATAATGGTGTAAGGAGGTAGTTCCCACATCATCCATTTGATGAACGGTTTGCGATGATGACACAAGAGAAAATAAGTATGACTTTTTATTGCTTTACCACATCATACAATTTGGCGTGGCCAAATTGTATGATGTGGTAAGATATGGGTTTCAACATAGTTGTGTATATTTGCATAAAGTAGGATTGCACTATGCGACACAATCTTTATTCCCATATGGTAGTTCATCATGTAAACTAAGAGATCATGACACTGGAAAGCAGTGTAGTGTATAATAGTGGTTGCCGGTTGGTGTGAAGAAGTAGTTCCCACATAATCCATTTTAACGATGAACCACTCGCCATGGTGGTGATGATGATGACACATGGGAACATGGCTTTTTATTGCTTCACCACATCATCCAACACAGAACAGGCTTTTCTCTTAAAAGGAGTCCCTGACTAATAAGACTTATAATGCCTTAATACATTATACTTGCCCTCTACTAAAATTTGAAATTAAAAACAACATGAAAAATGTTATTCATTTTAGAAATAGCACATCCTTCTTTCAACAGAGGCCACTCCTATCGCAAGTTGGTGATGTCATAATATGCACATGTGTGGTCCAGCCTATGGAATTTATGGAATGCACGTGCTAATAAAAAAAAAACATAATATTTCTTGAGGTTAACATGAGCATCAAAGCAATATTTTAAATACGGTTTATTAACACATTGTATTAGCACATTCCATTGGGCTGGACCACACATGGGCATATGACATCATCAACGTGCGATGGAGCGGCCCCTATTGAGTGAAAGGCGTGCCATTTCTAAAGAAAATAAAATATTTAAGGTGTTTTTCATTTCTAATTTTAGTTATAGAGGGCAAGTATAATATATTAAGGCAGATACGTCTTATTAACCAGGAATACTTTTAAATTAGGTACTTAAAGATAATATTGACAACTAGTGCAAGTAATGTGCAAATATATTAATTTTTAAAATTAATAATGATTCTAGTATTTCCTGTTTATGACTGTGCCCACTGTAGTGCAGACACTGTCACCGTGACATCTTGATCCCATTACCATTTCATAAGCAAAAGATCTGAGCTGAAAGGTTGCCAGGTGACTGTGCAATAAGCCCCCTGTGCAGACAATGAGGACTAAGCCCCACAGTAGCAGGGATCAATGTGCAGACTCTCTACCTGTGTGTCTATAATATACCCAGAAGTTTGCAGTGGTTGGACTCACATAAAGACATAAACCAGTGGCATGCAGTTGTTTTGTAATGCCAACAATAGCATCCGCTCTGCCAAGCTTTTATTATATAACAAGCGGCCCTCGTGACAAAAGATTATCTCCTCATCAACCGAAAGGGCTTTTTTTCCCCTGAGATGGTATCGGATCTCATGGGATGGACAGACGATACTCTTTACATGTTCATTAATTTATCAGCTGAGAGCAGGTGTCAGGTGTCGCTCTCCATTCGGTTACACTCGCTAATCACTGAGATGGGCAGCAGATGACAAGAGGTCATCCATGGATGCTGTGCATTGCTGTCTGGTTTGCAAGGCTGAAGAATATAGACTAAGGGCTCCATTTTCGTCACTCACTAAACCTCTTATCCCTAAACTTCTTTGCCTTTTTTACTATTTTGAAAACATTTTTGAATAGTTCAACTAGCCAATCTACATTGACACATTGTGAGCTTGTAGACTGTCCAGTTTAACGATTCAAAAATGTTTTCAAAATAGTAAAAAGGGCAAAGAAGTTTAGGGTTAAGGGAATTAGTGAGTGACGAAAATGGAGCCCTTAGTGTCTGTCATTTTGACACAACCTAGAGAATGAAGCCAAATTCATACTTTGTTGTATGATATAGCAATATCTTTCTGTGCTTGACCTGTTTAAACCCTGCTTTTAACCTTATATGATTATGTTTTTTAACCATTTAGCACTCTGGAATCCCTCCCTGTAAAAGAAAACTGTGCAATACAAATAAAATGTATTATTATTGTTACTACTATTACTATTCCTACTACTACTAAGGCTTAATTCAACATCTTTGCTTTGTAAGGCAGTTAATAATAGGAGTTCTAGTTTATTACATTGTAACAATAATTCTGTCCGCCCTGAGACTGGGTGGTCGGGGGTTTGATCCCAAAGACTCTAAAAATGGGACCCAATGCCTCCCTGCTTGCCACTCAGCATCAAGGGATGGATTGGGGGTAATTAGTCCCTGCGACATACTAGCGTCATGTCCAGGGGGTGTACTTGTACATCAAGGTGCCTCACGCTACAGAAACAGGAGATAAGCTCCTGCCCTGTGGGCCTCATGGCTCGGCAAGGCTTACTACTATAGATGTAAAGACAAAATGCATTAAGCATGAACCAAGTTGGTTCAAGTTACATCTGGTATTACGATCCCCAGATACACATAAGGTACCAAAAGATATGTCAATATTTGTCCGGAATGGGCTTCAAGCCTGCACGCTAGTACGTACACAAACTAAGACAATAACAATCACATATTTCCAAACAAACGTATACAAACGTCTTGTGTATATTTGCTCTTGGCAATCTCAATGTCTTTTTCGTATTGCCGCATTTGCCGGTATGATTTTAAGGCTTAAGTGGATCAAGTGAACAAACGTAGTATGTATGCACATAATGCACCCTTTATATACTCTGCAGGTCAGTCTCCCAGTTTCTGTCTGTGCCATGGCTGAACCCAGCTGGTGGAAGCTGACCTTCATGCGCAAGAAGAAGAGCGAGGCCAAGGTTCTGTACGAGATCCCAGCCGAGTATGGCAGCAACACCGGGAACAAGGAGCTCCCCAGCAACAGCCCGCCACCTGCATGCACAGACCCAATGGACAGCCAGTTCAATGCCAGACTGGAGAAGATTGTGGATAAGTCTGCCACCAAAGGCCGCCACGTCAAGGTGTCCCACTCTGGCCGCTTCAAGGAGAAGAAGAAGATCCGTGCCACGCTGGCCGAGAACCCGAACCTCTTCCCCGAGCATAGTCTCACCGACGAGAACCATAAAAACAACAAATAAGCCAAGTGTGAAAAGCTATTTATTCTTTATGTGTGAAACCGTCATACGGTGAAGAATAAATTAAGCTTCATGGTCTATAAATAAATACAATTTTCACACACACACACACACACGCACACACACACACACACACACACACACACACACACACACACACACACACACACACACACACACACACACACACACACACACACACACGAGTGTCATATGTCAGTGTCACAATCATAAAAGTATATACAGTAAAGAGGGCTAAAAAGAAAATACATAAGCACAGCCAAACTCGCACTATAAATCTGCAAACGTGCAACTTGGATAAACACTTGTTACCAGGTACCACACCCAGGTAGATATACTGTAACCAATGGAGTCTCACTCACTCACACCTATACAAACAAACAGCTGCTATCAGCAAAGAGACCATAGAAACATTACCTACCACGCAATGAGGTAGGAAATGCATGCGAGGCACTGGGGCATAGCACTGGGGCCATTTTGCATCGCCGTTTGAGGAGTCTCACTTCAAAATGAGATGTCCCCTGTTTAAAGAAAACCTGTGCCTATTTTTACAAAATAACACAGGACAGGAGAATTAAACTATTTTTTTGTCATTTAAGTTACTTGCTATTATAATATATTTGCCTACCAGATAAACATGTTGTGGATGGAATCATCCGTTTTAGAATTAGAGTTAAATTTAAAAAAAGGTTTTTGCTAAAATTGATGTATAGCATTTTATAATGAAAATGTGCTTTTTTAATGTCCAGGACAGAGAAATGTCAGACACACATCACATACAAGCGCTAGTAAAAATCACAGGGGAGATTCTTATGATCAAGGAAATTAAAGTGTGTTGTGTGATGACTGTTTATAAAATGGAAGTATCACAGTTATGTATAACTATTAACTAAATAATTTCATTTATACCATGAAAGATAACTTTCAGAAATCCTAACGTGAAAATAGTACTTTGTTTTTAATAAATGTGTTGGTACGAAGGAAACCTAGTTGCTTTTTTTCTGTAGTAGGAAAGGCTTGAGCCATTCATTAAATGTTAAGTCTCAAAATGGGCTTCAACACCACCAATAGGTCCTATATACAGTACGCAAATTTTGTTTATGTAGGTGACTATTTCAAAAATCAGCTTGTGATTGGTTGTCAGTGGGGTAGGGAGCGCTCTGCTGTGTCACCCATAGAAACGATATTAGCATACAGTACTTCAATGTACAGGGAAAAGCAAAAATAATAACCAATCAACAAGCTCACAACAAGTCAAATCAAGACACATTAGGAGCTTGTACATCTGCTATTTTATCTACTTTTGATTCACTTCGCACAAAATAGGGATGCCAGGGTTAATGGGGTTAAAATGAAGGCCTGCTGTGGGGTTTACCTTACTTTGAGTAGATATTACTTTAGATGGAATTCTAGCCAAGCTGAGGATGTTACTTTATCTGAGCTCAAGTTGTGTGATGTGATGTCTGAGGTTGTGTTGGCATGGTGATGGTAAGGGGAGACCAACGTGAGATGGACCAATGCTAGGTTCTACATTACATTAGAATATATGAGGCATTCTGCATCACGTGACTCCAGCTGTAGGACCGTTCCATTCCAGTTGGTAAAGTGCATATTAAAAATATTTAGTCTTTTGTTCCAGAGGGTTTTCACACTGTCAGGCGGGCCTCGCCAGGACAGGGGCTGGGCTAGATGATTTGGTATTAGCTATAAATAAAGAAAAAGGTTTGACCAAATCCACCATCATGCAATGTTCATGTAGCCATGTGGTGTTTTTTTTGGCATGCAGCCTACAAGAAATACATTTTTAATATGGTTTAATTATGTAAGAGATTCTCAGTGGGTAAGGCTCAAAGCAGCAATGATAGAAATAGTAATGTGGGGAGGGTGGAGGTGGGAGTGTTAGTTCTCCGAGTTCTGTAGAGGTCCACCACAAAAGACTTTGAAAAGGGCTATTCCTCTGGAAGATACTCTTGCCCTCATCTACAGGCTTTCAGGTGTTGCACTACTGACATCTACTGGCAAGAATGGAAGCCAGTCTTGACTTAGAAATATACATTTATTATTGAGACATTTTCACATTTGACAAATGCCACTGAAAATGGAACAAATCCAATTTCCTTCAATCAGTGGAATATAAAAAAAATATAACATCATCCACATTAATTCATTAAACTGCATTGTACACTTAAGAAACATGGCACCAAATGACACCAGCTCTTTTAATCTCTCTGTTAAAAGGCAGTTAGATGCACGCTGTTGCAGGGGCATAGATTTAAGACTGAGCTAGGGTGAATTGAATTCTTAGCCAGGTTTAGGATTAGGACTATGTGAACAATAAAGAGAAAAATCAGGCAACTTAAAGACACATCTTGAAATGCAAGGCTATTCAACTACTACGGTATATTATGCTGAATGCATGATTGAAAAAAAGGAACTGTGCTTTTCATGGCATTAGACACAGCTCCCAGAGGTCAACAGAATTACTGATGAATGACACATTCTACTGTCAATCATTTATCTGCCAGCAAGTGGACAGACTTTGCTCACCTGTGGCAGACAGTGTATGTCACATATTATGAATTTTGTGCATATTCATATTTATAAAACAGAAAGTTGCCTATATAGTAGATGGCATCACCACTACCACTACCCATGGTTACCATGGAAAACAAACAGAAACCCTGCAATACATGACTATGGTTCTGTTGGGTTGACAAAAATATCACATTTGACTAGTTAGGCTAAATCTCATATATCTCTAGAGGCCTATTCATACTCCAGTTTTAGGTGATAAGGTGACTGACCACTGAAAAGTACAACATGATGTCATGCTGCGGTGGTGACTCGCTCACCTAAACACATCTCTCTGTTTTTACTAATCACCATTTGAATAGGCCTTAAGTCAACATCAAGGTGATTTACACTCACACACTTATATAAGCATTTACTTCCAGTGAGGTAAAGACAGAAAAAATAATAATAATAATAATAGTAATAATAAATTAAACATGTAAATATAATATATTACATCTGCAGTGGTTGGAGGTGGTCTCCATACTCTTCCATTGAGTACATAAAACTTAATACGGACTGTATCAAGGGGAGAGTCGCTGGTATACCCAGCCACCCTCTGCTGGGTGCTTAAAGTCTTCCTGCATCAACTCTCCATTCTTGGGCTTGGTGAAAACGATGCGGTCATGAAGCCTGTTGGTTTGACCCTGCCAAAACTCCATATAGTACGGCTTTAAAATATAGCCGCCCCTGTGCCAAAGGAATGCAAGGACACACAGACACTCAGTACATTATATGTATACGTAAGTTGACTACATTTATTCACGCGTGACGGTGACTGACTACTACTAGTACCGGTACAATGAGCAGAATCTTGTACTCACCAATAATCAGGCATGGGAACATCTGTATCCTTGTACCGTTCCTCCAGCTCTGCATTTTTCTGTCTCAGGTACTGTGAGAAAGAATTCTGTAAATCACTCAAGCCACTGCCACAGGCTTCCTTTCAGCAAGACACAATGTAATTCCAGAGTCCAGACATTTCCCTATTTCATTCCAGACATTTCCCTCCATCTGTCACAGGAACACGTATACAGTCTACATCAGTGGTTCCCAAACTGGAGGTCGGGACCTCCAGGAGTATCCCTGAATTACTTGGGGGGGTCCGCAGATGATTAGCTTAATGTGCAACATTGTTTTATCACTCAACAACAGTAAACAAACCAACATACAGTTCAAATATGATTGTTTTTGGTGGGTACTGAAAGGTTTGGAACCCTTGGTCTACATTAGAATTCTGTGTGCTGTAAATTGCTAGCTAAATAAATAAATGAGATGATGTAGTCGTTTTGTCTCTTACATCTCTGTTAGGAACCGCAGTGCTTTGTCTGCTGACCACAGCCCCGATCTGGCTACTCTTGGGCCGGGAGTGGAAATAATCACAGGAATTCTGGTATGGGATGCGCTCCACGTTACCTTCGATGCGAATCTGTATAGGCATACAAATTAAATGTGCAGACCATATCAACCCAGCGGCTGTGTTGCTCTTATGTCGTACAAGGGGAGTGGGGTCAGTGGTGTCCATAGCTATGTGTTGGAAAATGGAAATTCATTGACATTATCGTTAAGCATGACATGACATACATTGCAAGGCCAACACAGCTGTACCTACCTGTCTGTTCATGGGTTCCCAGTAAAAGACAAGACTTGCATAAGGGTTGCTCTCCTAGTGGACACAAAAAAGTGTTAAAAACAACAACTCTAAATGATAGAGAAAGAGAGGGACAGACAGACAGACAGACAGACAGACAGACAGACAGACAGACAGACAGACAGACAGACAGACAGACAGACAGACAGACAGGATACTGACCAGCTCACCCCCCTTTCGACTCTCATAGTTGGTAAAGAAGCGGAAGCCTTCGTTGCTGTAACCTTTCAGGAGCACCATACGTGCAGAAGGACGCCCGTCCCTTTAAAGACAGAGAGAGATTAAACAATGCTGACACTGAAAATGAAATAAATAAATAAAATAAGCGACATCCACTGGCAAGGCTGCTGGTACTAACTTGGTAGCTGTGGCAATGCACATGGCATTTGGCTCTCCGATTTCAGGGCACTGTGTGGCAAGGTCAAACCAATTACCAAACTGCTTGATTGGGTCCAGGGAAGTGAGCTGATTCTCCTCAAAGCACTGTGAATTTTGAAATAATTACCAGATGAGTGCACAGAAATACAGATCATCACTGTGGAGAATGTAGTATCACCACAGACCACATATCTATAAATGCACCACGTCTCTGTGTATGTATGTAATCCACATAACTCGAGAACTGTTCACCCCACCAACATCAAATTTGACACACGCGTTCCACACCACCACAGGGAAACAGTGCCCCGGTTTCAAGTCCATCAGATAGGCGGTTGTCTAGAACCAGCACAGAAGCCAGCTCTGCCTGATCACCCCTAGATCTCCATATATGGAGCGGAGCTGGCCTGTTCTGACATCACAGTGGTGTTCTGACATCTGTAAAGAATAGACGACTCCATATTTGGGCATGCCTGCCTGTCAGTACCTGACAAATAACAGTATACAGTATGGGCATAAAAGGGACACAGATAATAAGTGGGTGGGTCATCCTTCTGGTTAGGGCAGGCTGATATTCCATGCATTGCATTCAATGTATCAACAACAGCTGTTGTTGATACATTGAATGCATGCATGGAATGGCTGTACTGAGTACAGCCATTCATGCAACGGGGAAACGTACTCAAGTCGTGTCATTTGCAAGGGTCAAGGAAGGCTAGTGAACTATCAGGACCAACAAGCTGCCCACTGGACGCAGGTGACCAAAGGTTAAGGTTATAGCTGAGGATATAATGTATGAGGAAAGTCTATAATATACTCACTTCCTCGTCTCCTTTGTATTTTTTCCTCATGTCACTGAGATCCATGGCTGTAGTATCACTCGTTGATGTTGTGCCAAACCGAGAATGGGAAACAATTTGACGAAGAGCTGCCAAAGAACTAGTAGCAGGATAATAATATGGTGGACTATTTCTCCTCAATATTTGATTACTGGAAGAGAAAACACAACTGAGTGTGCGTCTCATGCTTGTTGGACATTGGGCAACGTCACGCACCAAACGATGCCGACGTCACCGCGCTGCCTGTCTTACGTCAGATATTACACAAAATGTGACAAATTATACATACAAACTATACAATACAATCTACCTGTTTGTATGATTTTTTTTTCTCAATAAAAAAATAAAAAATAAATTATAATATTTACATGAGTAACATGACGTCTACATACGTCACATGTACAATATTAATAATTTGTCACATTTTGTGTAATATTTGACGTAAGGCAGTCAGCGCGGTGACGTCATAATCATATTGTCACGTTTTAGTTGTTTGTGTATATAAAATGCATAAAAAAAGACTAGGCACAAGTCAACAATCTGACACCCGGTGTGAGACGGTCACGTGTTGTTCACCCTGACAAAGATGGCGGCGACCTTGTGTGGAAGGCTGTTCCCTAAACAAGGTAAATATACGGTTTCATATCTGACATTGGTCATTTCATAGAACGCTAGTAGGCCTATGTGTTCTTGTGTTGTCTGACAAGATATGAGTTCACTTTATTATTACTTGCTATTTCTCTGACTGTATATATACTGTATAGCATTAGCTGATAGCTCATGGTGAGCAGGGGATACATGGCTACACACATGTACACATCGATGTAAACAAGCCTACTTACACAGTGATTCCCAAACTTAATTCTTCACGTCAAGGACCCCCAAATTGACACTAATTAGCCCGCGGACCCCCATTTGAAGGGATATGTCAGGGACCCCCATTAAGAGAAGATTTTCTTTCAGCTCTAGCAGTGATTCTCAACCTGTTCAATTTCAAGGATCCCCCCCAGCCCCCAGGTTGACAAGCATTAGTCTACGGACCCCCATTTAATGGCATTTCTATCTCTGGGACCCCTGATTTATATTGTAAAATCAATGTTAATTTAAAGGGTCCATTTGGTTCCATTTGTACACTCTCAGAGTTACAGACCCGTAATGGTCTATTTAGTTCACTTCCAAACTATCATTTAGCCGGGGACCCCCTGGAACTACCCAAAGGGAACCACTGACTTACAATATCAAAGTAAAGCGAAACAATACTGTATCAGTTGGAGGAGGGTTTGCGTATTCTACCCATGTGCTTTGTGCTTGTGTTCTCAAAGCCATGACATCACCTGACTGACCCAGCGCATTATGCTCATTATAACACTTTGAGATTCATGCAGTTTTCCTTATCTGTGCGTTAAATGCAAGAAAGAAAATGTCTGTTAACCGCCAAATTGTAACTAACTAAGTTAAGCCCTAAAATGTATGATTTCTCACCTTTTAGGATGGCTGCCCCTGACACAGAGTGTGCGGCATGGGTCCAAGGCTGTGACCCGGCACAGAAAGCCCATGCACATTTTAAAACAAAAGTTATTGGCTGTCACTGAGTACATTCCCCCCAAGCCACCTATTCCCAAGAGAGCTTATCCACCCGAAACCATAACAGTTAAAGAGGTAAGTAGTTTGAGATCTTCAGTTTCTTCTAACATTAAGTTTGATGTGTGAATACATTTGCGTACAGTCTAATAAAGCCTTTATGGCAGGATTGAGGAAATAAAGAGAAGAGAAGCAAGCACTCAGTTGAGTAGTTCACAGTAAGAGAATATCGGGTGCACGGTTCTGGTAGCAGTAATATGTGCTGGTATTCCATTCTATAGACTATTGTCTATAGAATTGAATACCAGCACTCAGTTTTGATCCATGTAGGATTCTTTGTTTATTTAGATTTCTGCCCCCAGCAGCAGCAACGAACGTTTCGGCCCTTCAGCATTTGTTAGCATGATTGACAAAGAATTAAGGAAATGTACACTGTTTAAACAACCTAACCAGTCTAATAAAGCCATAAACCATGCAAGGCACCAACCTGCACTTCGGGAGGAAGTAGGGGTTCAGAGTCTTGCTCAAGGACACTTCAACACTCCGATGGATCCCGGGATCGTACCAAGGATAGTAGAGCAAGGATAGGAAGCGAAGACCATACTTCCGTACTACGGTGGAGTCCTGGGAGTAAACAGACATGCGCAATGGAGACCAGGACGTTGTACATGCACGTTGCACATGTCCGTTTCCTCCCAGGACTCCTATATGGTCTTCGCTTCCCGACCTCTTTAGATAGACCTTGGATCGTACTGGGAACCTCTTGGTTCCCATCCGGCTGCACTACCAGCCACTCTACCCTGAGCCAGTCCCGCCCCTGTACAATTCTGTCTTCTCTCCAAATTAACGCTGACTTCTGTTCTGTTTGTAGGAGACTGGCCTGATGAGGATTTTAAAGAAGGAAGTAAAGGCTGTATTTCAGGACTGCAAGATGATTGCTGTCGTCCAAAATAATTCCATCAATGCTGAAGACATGTTAATACTCAAGCGCAGACTTTATAAACATGAAATCACCATCAAGTTCTTCCCCAATGAGGTACAACTTCCTTATCCATAGCTATTTAGAAAATGGCGTGCAAAAGCATTTTGTGACAAGTCAGAGAGGTGGATAAACGCAGGTGTCCAATCCACTAGCCATTTTTTCTTTTCACTAACATTTAGCATTTCACTAATCCACATTTTATCTGGGACAGAAAACAGGGGATTAATAGCAGCAAGGCTAATAATGACCAACACTACTGATATTTTTGCTGTTGCCTAGTGTAACCGCACGCTCTCTCAGGCGTGCAAGCGCACACGCACACGCACACACACACACACACACACACACACACACACACACACACACACACACCCCTACATCAGAGTTATGTATTTGATCGAGAACAATATGTTTCAGTAAATGATATAGTATCAGGCAGGGCAACACTATTGACGTAGTCCCTCAGGAGTCGATTTTGGGTCTCTTATTATTTCTTCTTTATTATTTATTATTTCTTCTTCTTATTAATAATTTTCTGTTAGTCCCAGGATATTTCCTATACATTTCACAGATGACACCAGTTTAATTATAACACACACTGACCCTCATATCTGAGGCGAACAAACTAAAGGCATGGAACAAATTTTTACACAAATGTAAAAGTCAAATGTTTTTGTCTTTGGTGGAAAAAACTATCTTAGGAGTTTTAGTAGATGAGAAACTCGGCTGGAAAGAACACATCAATCTAGTTTCTAACAAAGGTAGTCTAGTGACTCTGGCCAATCAAAACTCTTGGCTTACTTTATTTACCCACATTTAACATATTGCAATATTGTCTGGGCAACTCGAAAGTATTTATCTAATTCTAAGTGATTTGTTAGAACTGCTACATTTTCAAAACGACTCGAACACTCTGCTCCACTTTCCAAATTACTTAATGTTTTCCAGATCAACAAAAATACTCAAAACTCCATTCCCACACCTTTAGTAATTACTTTCAAACAAACGCTCAAATACAACAATAGACAGGCTACACATCTTCGTTCTTGCCTCCTCCTGGCACTTTCCATTGTTATATTCTTGTATGTTTTATTGTATTGTTTTTATACTGTGCTAAATAAAACATTTTCCTCTGTGTTCACTGTGTTATTTTTCAGATAATGAGGTCGTTTCTCCCAAGCAGCAAATACAGCAGCTTGTTGCCTCTCTTCATTGGCACAACTGTGATGTTTGTCAGTAAAGAGCCAAAAGCAAAGGAAATGCTGCTGACTCTGAAGGGCACGCCTCAGATGGTTCTACTAGGTATGTATGTCACAGAATCCCCTACCACATTTGTGCACCTGTTACACTGTATTTTAACCACTATATTTTTTGCTATAAAGACAAAATAGGGATACCAATCCCTATTTTGTCTTTATAGCAAAAAATATTGCTTATTATGTCTCCCCTCAATAACACCAATAGGTATTGTATTTTATATAGTTCTCATTGATTATTCACCTTTACAACAAGGTTAACTTGATCGTGGAATGAGCAACACGTGTGGGTATCACTTATGTTGGTAGTGGTCTGTAGCAGGGCTGACACCAAATAATGCTGCCACTCTTGGACTGCGTAATGGAACACCAGTTTCCACTTACCCTATTTTGGCAGAGTTGCTGCTTGGAGCAAAACAAAGTTGCAGGACCCATGCTCAGGTGGCAGTCACACACGTTGACTGGCACACCCCCGCGGCGCCAGCCAGCAGGTGTGTGCTGGCAGGTCGCCAGCACATAGTCCTTTTTTGTTGTTGTCAACATCTACTATTTGCAGTCATGGCCAGACGTCCAGTCTTGCCAAAACAAATATACCGGTAGTTCATATTCGTAATTCATGAAACTCCATTGTTGTCTAAGAAAATGTTAAGAATAAGTCAGATAGTCTGTACTGTTTATTTGGTTAGCATAATTGCATTGTAATGTTTCCTGGAACAATTTTAAGTCAGATTGTTTTCATTGTCCATCCCTGTGCAATAAATGCACATTGCCATTTTTACATTTTGAAAGCTCCTGCAATTGCTTCATAAAGTTGTTCCATGCAGGAAAAAGCTACAAAGCCCAGGTTTGTTTTGCTCTTGGATAGGGATGGAGCTTGATAAGCGATACCCGATAAAATCTGACAACAAGCTTATTGAGTACCCGTTATGAATAAGCTTTGGGCTTATCAAGTCTGTTATTGACCATAGTGGCCCATAACGTCATGTTTAAACAATCAAGACAAGAGGCGATCAAGAAATAAATGTAATCATCCATGCTGGCACAAACATGTCAGTCAAAAAGTGTATTGATACCTGCCAACCAGCGCTGTCTGGGTAACCAAAATTATGCTTTTAAAGTGACCAGTTAACAGTTTTTAACTTTTTATTGGTAAAAGAAAAAGGTCAAATAGCTTCTGTTTTCTTAGAAAAGTAATGTATTTGAAGGCCTTTGTAAAATATACATTTCTTTTTTAACTTTTGAAAAATCGTGCAAAATGTGGCACTTGAAATATATATTCTTTCACAGCGAATGTTTTTAACTCAAATCTTAGTTTCTTGGGGGGATCCCTGGATCTACATATTTGCAGTTGGGGGTCTGTGGCCAAATACAGACAATTCTGGGGGTCCTTGACATGAAAAACGTTGAGCACCACTGACATAGAAACGGGTTTTTCAGATAACTGAAGACACTTTTTTTTTGGGTTAAAAAATGGCACTGACTATTCTCGGCATGTCACAATAGGTGAACATTTGGTGAAAATAGCAGAGATTTGGTGCAGAGGGAACTT
Source organism: Benthosema glaciale (assembly GCA_900323375.1). Lineage (NCBI taxonomy): Eukaryota > Metazoa > Chordata > Actinopteri > Myctophiformes > Myctophidae > Benthosema > Benthosema glaciale. Next base: position 27,766 of record OOFJ01105219.1, read on the forward strand.
GGGACTGCCGGTCAACAAATTCTAAAGGGTTTAAGTGTAAATCAAGGTGTCACAACGGCCACTAATCTCTCCCCCCCCCCAACAGGAGCCTGCGTGGAGAACACGTTGCTGAGTCCAGAGGGGCTGCTGAACTACTCCAGGCTGCCGTCTGTCTCCGTGGTGCAGGGAGAGCTGGTGAGTGGCCTCACCATTCTCACATCGCGGACGGCCGCCCTGCTGCAAC